>CM059300.1:14927500-15085000 GCA_030340665.1 Neosalanx taihuensis | reverse complement strand
AGAGATGGATGCTGATGCAATATGACGATATTGGTGTGCTTGTTTACCTTTGAATTGAATGTGGCAAAGAATTTGACGTGGGGGTGAAACTCGTCAGCAGCCTCAGCAAACGCCTCAAAATCTGAAACCATACAGGCGTCCAATCACATGCCTTCTTTCGGTACCTCCAGCAGGTATTTAACTAAAAATAAATTGACATTCTTTCATTGACGAGTTCAAATTCTTACGATCAGATTTGTGAGTTTTAAAGTAGCCGAAAAGTTTGATGTCCTCGTCCAGGCTTTGGAAGCCTCTCAGCTCCCTCTCGTTGTCAATGATCTCAACTGGATCCTCCAATACCTGAACACAACATACACAAACACAACATACAGATAACCACAGTCCTCCACACACTGTCTGGAGTAAGCAGGGAGAATCATCAACCCTGAGCCTCACTCACATCGAAGATGAACTCCACCAGTGTGTCGGCAGCAAGCTCTCCATCGTATTCGATCACTTCGTCCTCCGTGAAGATGAATATACTGTCCACCTCATCGAGGCCTGCGGAGAGGAGAGAGGTGTCGTTCAGAACTGTTCATCTGTTCTCCACAAGAAGCCTGACATGCTTCATGGTTTTAAGGGTCTGTCTGTCATCTTCTACTCAACCAGTAGATCAAGCAGTAGACAAAACCAAAAGAAGATCCAATCGAATTTCTTCACATTAGTGTGTAGAAAGAAAAGGTAACTTAGAAATATGGAAGAGGGAGAGAAAGTACGTATTTACGCTTTCAAAGACTCTGTTTAAGCTCTTTCAAAGTGAAAGACTGACATTACTTATTGACGGAACTATTTTAAGTATTCATTGACCTAGTTTCTTGGCAACAACTTTGTCCGTCTTCTCATCAACAAGGCCGAATCCTATGTCTTCGTCTTCAAGTTCGTCCAGGACCTGAGCTGCCAGCTGCAAATGAACCACAGAATCACATAACAGTTAAAGCATCCTTATAGTTTGTTGAGTGAAGATATCCAGAATCTTAGTCTTGTGCTTTTTATAATAAGTTCTTCAGTGATGTGTGTGGGCAACACGTATAAGACATTATAGTCTGTTACTGTATCATGTGTCAGAATAAGTAAGTACAAGATTTGCTGTGGTGTTTTTTCACTTTGCACTGAATTGTTCTATTTGTAATCATTCAATAGCTGCCATCACATTTGCAGGCCCATAAAAGCTCCACAGCAGGACTGCTGCTTCTGCGCTTTCTATATCTGTGTGAAATCTGAGCCCTGTGACTGACAGCTGACTCCACCAATACCAGAGCTACATCCACACTTGCCAGGATCTCTGTTGATGTAATGAGCCATTTGGGTGGCTACAGGAGCTACCCTGCGGTACATACACACACAAGCACACACACACACACACACACACACACACACACACACACACACACACACACACACACACACACACACACACACACACACACAAGCACACACACACACACACACAGTAGAAATGCAAGCAAACAGTACCCACATTTTATGTCCACGGTAAAAAAACAAACAAACAAAAAAACTTGCTGCTGTGTTGTAATGTTGAGATTTCTATGGTTGATTTTTTGTTGTGGAAAAAAAGGTGAGTATATAAACTAAACCAACCAGGTTTTTTTATCCTCTGCAAAGCTTCTTTAGCTGTGCTTAGCTCAGTGTCACCGCTGGTGCTTCATCAGGCTTTTTCTATATGAAGCATCAGTAGACTTCTGAGATCACAAACTGCAATCCTTGATAAATATAGCAGCAGAGAGAGCAGACGACGAGGGACTATTTTGGAGAAGTGAAGGCAATGTTAAGGTCTCAGGGATCCGCTGACAAGTACAGTACTGCTCTGCTGTAACTCTCACTGCTGGACAGACTCCAACACCTCAAGTAGAGGATGGTGATACACTAAGGCTAACTGCAGCCAGTCTGTGCTACCGGCTAATGTAAATGTGTGTAAACAGACTAGCTCGTTCAATGAGACACACTTATACATGCAAATGTGCTTGAGGATTTCCCAAATGCCAGAATCCAAAAAGTATCCTAAAACAGGCTTGGTTCACTGGCTCACAGAGAGGACAGAAGATGACCTGAAGACCTCATCAATCTGCCCACATTAACCTTCATGGGGAAAAGAGTTAAGATCGCTTTAAAACTAATTCAGTCATGCAACAGCGAGAATTGAAAAAGTAGACGAGATTTCATCAATAAGTTTTAGTTAATGGCAGGAAACAGGCCACATGTACTGTTTGATTTAGGTAGAAGTGACACATAAACACTATGGTGAAGTCAGAAGGCGATGACATAAAGCTACAGCGACTGAAAATGATGACGTAACCTTCAAACCCTTGTTGCTAGGGCATTACTGCAGCAGGAGGTTTTAATGTTTGACCTTTGACCTCTGGGAAGAAGGGTTCTAAGGATATGATGGTATGTTTACTGGCTGGCTGGTGGGTTGGCTGTAAATCAGGAGTAGAGCAGGCTAGTATGTGATTGATGCTTCCTACAGGGTCACACGCCTTTAACTGCAGGGGTCACATCAAAGGAATTACAGTAATTCTATAAAAGAATTATTCCAGATGTCTTCAAAGCCACCTGTAAGTACCTACATACATGGCTCATTAATGTAGGTGTAGAGAAACTGTCATAGGGAACATCTACCATGGTGTTGAAACACATACTGAACACACATACATACATACACATGTACAAACAGAAGCTACATGTATGTAATAATCATACTGGGAATCAGCATCGGACGCAGCGATTTGTCAGAGCTAGTGATACTGTAGGATCTTGTGTCCACACGATTCAGCAGTTTCCTTCTGAAAGATGCTGCCTTCGACCCAGAGGCTTGAGATACATTTCTGGGGTCTCAGTTGTCACTCTCTCTGCAAGTCTTCGTGTTACGAATACGTTCTTATCTGACACTTGCTTCAGACAACTGCACTGTTATAAGGCTTTCAAATACATTAGAAATTATCCCTTTATTAGTCCCCTAATGGAGACATTTCAGAGGCGCACACATTTATTCAATGCATTGGCCAGGATTCGAACCCCCACCGGGATTGAAACCCAGGCATGGTAGGCAAGAATCCTACCACTGAACCACCGGTGCTGCTTTTTAAACGGCCAAAAGGACCAAGCAAAGCAGCCACTCCAACACAAAGTGCCTCACAAGTCTCAAGACACCTCAGCTTTGAACCTGAACACAGTTCTTTGATTCAAAAACTTTAAAATGACATCATAATCGACTTCACAGAGCCCATCAATATGTCAACATCACACTTCCTGCCCCCCCCCCCCCCTCCCCCCTTGTGTTCCCCTGACTCACCTCAAGGGCCGTCTCTTCAACCAAAAGCTGTTTCTGGGCGACCGAATCTTCAGGGTGTTCATGGTAGTAAACCACCATCATGTCGTACTTCTTCATCACAGATTTGTAGTTCTTAGCAGTGAGATCGTGAACGCGGTCCTTCCCATCCAGCTCAGGGACGTCCATGATACTGTGACCCAGTGTCAAGCTCCTGCAAGACACCAGGAGCACCAGAAGCATGCAGCTCCACTTCATGGCTCCTCACTGCAATCTGAACAAAAAAGGTGTAATGGATGTTGTCAAGATTATGGGAAAAAAAAGAAAGAAAATAAATGAGTTTTGTTCAGTGAAGAAGTGAGAGCTTCCAGTCCGCGTCACCCAGAAGAGAACAAGTCACACTTCAGACCCCCTTTTATTAAAATCTCCTGTGGGCGACTGGACCCAGGAGAGAGGGACCAGGGTGGGGTTTAATTTGAGACATGCAAATGAATGTGAAGGTGTCATTGAGTGTGGGAAAGATGGCGGGAGGAGGAATACAGCTGGCAAGATGAGAGAGAGATTTGACACGTTAGCGTGTGTGTGTGTGTGTGTGTGTGTGTGTGTACAGAATAATCTGCTTCCTCTTCCAGTGAGCTGACTTGACCAGGATCAGTTCACTGGTCAACAGCATAACTTGAGGAGAGATGTTGGGTAGATGGATGGCTGGGTCCTAAAGACAGGGGGCTCCATATTAAGTTCAAATTGAAGAGGCAATCCTGTCTAAAAATAAGAGATGTAGGGGGCGGTGGGAGCCGTGTTGGGAGGGGGAAGGAGGGGGGGGGGGTCTTGGTGTCCAGTTTGTACGGTCACAGTACTAGAATGTAGCACTAGGTCACTCAGGGACAGTGGGATGTGCTACGATGACGACCCTGGTCCAGTTTCACTAGAGGCAGCTAGGTTTGACACTCTGAGACTGGAGCTGCACACATCATGCTGGAACCATTTTCATTTACCTGAGCGTTACTCAGGTAAACCACAGATCCATGGTTTTAACATGTTGACTCCATGGCTGTGCAGAGATAGTCAGAGTTTACATATTGAAAGGAGAGAGCTGAGCTAATAATAAATGTTGGGATATATGATCTTGTAGCATCTCTCTCCACTTGGTGTATCCTGAGGCTAGCATTGCTAATGCAGGGGTAACACAGAACAAGCTGTTTCCTGTCATTTTAACCACTTACAGTTGATTAGTTAGTCACATACAAAAAGATCATTTACAATCACTGTGCAAACTACTGTGTAATGACATGAATGAAGATGACTACAAGCTCTGCTACTTAACAGCAGCCTCTGGCGGAAAACCCTTCATCCTTCAAGAGGAGCTGGTCAGACGCTTCATCACTTGGAGGCCAAAGTTTGGTCGAACAAAACAGTGACACAGGAAATGACACGGTATTTAGTTTATTGCACAAATCGTACATATTTCCAACTGAAATGATAGAATGCTTTAGGCAGTGGTGGGATAGATTTTTGATCAAATGCTTTTAGATGTTTACAACAAATATAATCAGAAGGACAATCTGAATTTATCTCTTCCACCTGGGACCAAGCTTTTATTTTGGGAGGGGATATTGAAAATAACTGAATTTTGACAAACTCATATTTGTTGGTAAGAATTACGAAACAAAATAATGAAATTGATGTAATCTTTCTCTTCATTTAAAAGTAATTTGTCCTCGTATAGAATATAAACCTCTGCATGAATACCAATCAAATTTCGTAATTTTTTTCTTATGTCAAAACTTTTGCTTAAGTTGGTTCTCTTTACAGTATTATTTTATATATATATATATAATATGTACATATAAATTCACCAAACTTCTAAATTCTCATACAAAATGAGAAAAGCTGGACTTAAATGCTCTCACAACAATAAAGAAAACTGTTAAGCAATTTGAACCTCCCTCTTTCTCCTTCCTGTCCCCTTCTGAGCCAGAGAACTGTCTTCCACCATGACACCTCCTACCAGTCTAGAGGGGAGGAGCCACCAGAGCATCCAGAGCCCCCAGAGCATCCAGAGCCCCCAGAGCATCCAGAGCCACAAAAGCACCCAGAGCCCCCAGAGCATCCTGAGCCACAAAAGCACCCAGAGCCACCAGAGCCCCCCAGAGCATCCAGAGCCACAAGAGCACCCAGAGCATCCAGAGCCACAAAAGCACCCAGAGCACCCAGAGCCCCCAGAGCATCCAGAGCCCCCAGAGCATCCAGAGCCACCAGAGCCCCCAGAGCATCCAGAGCCACAAGAGCCACAAGAGCACCCAGAGCCCCCAGAGCATCCAGAGCCCCCAGAGCATCCAGAGCCACCAGAGCCCCCAGAGCATCCAGAGCCCCCAGAGCCACCAGAGCCCCCAGAGCATCCAGAGCCACAAGAGCACCCAGAGCCCCCAGAGCATCCAGAGCCCCCAGAGCATCCAGAGCCACCAGAGCATCCAGAGCCACAAGAGCCACAAGAGCACCCAGAGCCCCCAGAGCATCCAGAGCCCCCAGAGCATCCAGAGCCACCAGAGCATCCAGAGCCACCAGAGCATCCAGAGCCACAAGAGCCACAAGAGCACCCAGAGCATCCAGAGCCACAAGAGCCACAAGAGCACCCAGAGCCCCCAGAGCACCCAGAGCCCCCAGAGCATCCAGAGCCCCCAGAGCATCCAGAGCCACCAGAGCCCCCAGAGCATCCAGAGCCACAAGAGCCACAAGAGCACCCAGAGCCCCCAGAGCATCCAGAGCCCCCAGAGCATCCAGAGCCACCAGAGCATCCAGAGCCCCCAGAGCATCCAGAGCCACCAGAGCCACCAGAGCATCCAGAGCACCCAGAGCATCCAGAGCTACCAGAGCCACCAGACCCACACAAGCCCATCCTGAACACCTGGACACTTGAGGGACTTGAACAGAAATAACAAATATGGAGCACTAATTCTCAGGCCAGTCAACAGTGGGAAGAACAGTTCAGTTTGAGGGGTTTCATCCCCCAAATAACAAAAGATATCTGTTAAGTTCTAGTGTTATTAGACCATGTTCAACTCTCAACAGCCAACAGTTTGTCCACTGTAAGATAGCAAACCTCTGTCCAGGTTCCTGAAGAGAGTTTCCCCTAACAGGGACACAACACACTGGTCACTGAGAACCAGAGCTCATCCATCTGCTTCTTAGCAGGACAGATCATTCGCTGAGAAAGAGAGAATGGCTTGTGGATGACCAGGGACACTACTTCAGGAGGGCTGTGAGGGAAGAGGAGGAGGGAAGATCCCGCTAGTTAAAGCATTACCTCTACCATATGGAGCTGTCAGAGTCCTGCAGAGTGCAAATCAATCTCAAAAACCCTGGACTAGAATCACAAAGAAGAATCTTGTTTTTTTCTTTTTTTAAGAACAAACTTTTACTGAACACTGGGTTGATGTTCCATGACAATAATTGTATTAATTATTGCATATCCCCCTCAAGTGCATGTTTTTATCTACACATTTTAAACAACCACATCCCTGAATAAGGTGCACACAGGAGCCTGGGGGGGGTGGGGGGGGAGGCTGGGAGGGGGAGGGGGTAAGACTGGACGGGGACTGAAGGGCCAGTGAGCTGCAGGTCCAGGTGGCAGCCTGGCCTCTCTAAAGATTTGAACAGACCCTGCCTGACCCCAGTGGCTAATGGTCAGAACCAGGAGGGTGGAGGGTCAAACTCAACAGCTCTGCTTCCATTGCGTATAAAAAAAAGAAGGAAATCAAATGGAAGCAAATCACATTTCCAGGGATGAAGAGTCAGAGGTCATCCAGATCTACTTCCTGTCTCCTCCAATCTCGTGGTAGAAAACCAGGACAGGGAGGAACTATGGAGACGGAGGATTAGGTGAGATGTGGGACTGCATGGAGGAGATGCTGGGCTGAGTGTTGCTGGGCTAAGCAGCAGCCCTGGGTGGGGCTGCTCATCGAATGGATTTGGGTGACGCTTGTCTAATTCCCCCATCCAGACAATGAACTGATATCTTTGCGTTGGATGTTTTTCTAGTCTGTAATGTAGGGCTGTTTGGAAGCTATATTCTAACATGTCCATCCCTCTCCCTCCCTGTCAGCTGTGTGTGTGAGGACGCAGTGTATGCTGGGATGGTTCCTATGTCTTCAATGTCTGTCAGTGTTTGTGAGGGCCAGTGTGTCAATGGTGCTTTCCTATGTGCATCAAATCTAGGGTAACAACAGAAGTGTGTGTGTGTGTGTGAGTGTGTGTATAACTCAGGAAGACATGCACTGGACGTGGTCTGGACCACCCTCGTCATCGTCCGAAGAGTCTGGAGAGCTCCAGGATTCATCTGTGTCTCCTTCAGCCCCCTCACGACGCGCCTGAGGAAGAGGAGGGGAGACAGGGAGGAAGAGGAAGGGAGACAGGGAGGAAGAGGAGGGGAGACAGGGAGGAAGAGGAGGGGAGACAGGGAGGAGAGGAAGGGAGACAGGGAGGAGAGGAGGGGAGACAGGAAGGAAGAGGAGGGGAGACAGGGAGGAGAGGAGGGGAGACAGGGAGGAAGAGGAGGGGAGACAGGGAGGAGAGGAAGGGAGACAGGGAGGAGAGGAGGGGAGACAGGGAGGAAGAGGAGGGGAGACAGGGAGGAAGAGGAGGGGAGACAGGGAGGAAGAGGAGGGGAGACAGGGAGGAGAGGAAGGGAGACAGGGAGGAGAGGAGGGGAGACAGGGATGAAGAGGAGGGGAGACGGGGAGGAAGAGGAGGGGAGACAGGGAGGAGAGGAGGGGAGACAGGGAGGAAGAGGAGGGGAGACAGGGAGGAAGAGGAGGGGAGACAGGGAGGAAGAGGAGGGGAGACAGGGAGGAAGAGGAGGGGAGACAGGGAGGAGAGGAAGGGAGACAGGGAGGAGAGGAGGGGAGACAGGAAGGAAGAGGAGGGGAGACAGGGATGAATAGGAGGGGAGACGGGGAGGAAGAGGAGGGGAGACAGGGAGGAGAGGAAGGGAGACAGGGAGGAGAGGAGGGGAGACAGGAAGGAAGAGGAGGGGAGACAGGGAGGAAGAGGAGGGGAGACAGGGAGGAAGAGGAGGGGAGACAGGGAGGAAGTCAGGACAGTGTGTGTCAGTGACCAGCATACATCAAAATAAAAGCCCCACAACTATCTGAGATCTGAGGAGCTTCACGCTCCTCAAGACGATCCTCCACCTTGATGGAAACATCCCAAAATACGATGCTGGAGGAATGAGGTGTCTGACCCAGACCCAGTAAGGAGAAGGTCATCTGTATGTATTGTACCAGAGACCCTGACCCTGGCACTGCGAGCGTTACCCTCTGAGGTCTTCTGTTTCTCATGTGTCTCATGAGGAACCACAGCAGCTGTGTGTCGTACTGGTCGCCATGGCGCACGCTGTCCTCATCACGCTCGCGCTTGTTCTTCTTCATCACCTAGGCAACCCGCCACCGAGACAAAGGCCGAGTTAGTATTTGAGAGAGCAGGAGGGTCGGTCTTACACAGCTACCCAGGGGGCCTATCTGAAGAGCTGCACCTCTTTGAGGCCCTTGAGGCCGGTGGGGTTCTCAGCAGTGGGGGCCCACAGCTTGACATCGTGGTCCAGGCCGCTGGTGGCCAGGCCGGGCAGGTGGGGGTGTGGCTCCAGACAGTTCACCTGCACAGCCAGGTGAGGTTCTGTTACTGGACTGGATGTTAAGGAGGACAGGAAACAGACCTTGGTGTTGCAGCTCCTGTGAGTCTCACCACTCCTCCTTTATCTCCCTCCATGAACTGGACGATGCGGGCAGAGAACTTGTCCCACAGGTAGATGTGTCCACAGTCGCTGCCGCTGACCACAAACTCACTGCAGGGACCGTAGAAGTTAACGCCCTTCACTGGCGCACACACACAAACACACACACACACACACACAGAGAGGGAAGGGGATTCAATCATTCTCTTTCTACTATAGTAAATCCCCCCATGTCTCTCCATGGTCAGTAACAGTGTAGAGGGCTCCCAGTGTAGGGGGGTCCCAGTGTAGAGGGGTCCCAGTGTAGGGGGGTCCCAGTGTAGGGGGCTCCCAGTGTAGAGGGGTCCCAGTGTAGGGGGGTCCCAGTGTAGGGGGCTCCCAGTGTAGAGGGGTCCCAGTGTAGGGGGGTCCCAGTGTAGAGGGGTCCCAGTGTAGGGGGGTCCCAGTGTAGAGGGGTCCCAGTGTAGGGGGGTCCCAGTGTAGGGGGGTCCCAGTGTAGAGGGGTCCCAGTGTAGGGGGGTCCCAGTGTAGGGGGGTCCCAGTGTAGAGGGGTCCCAGTGTAGGGGGGTCCCAGTGTAGGGGGGTCCCAGTGTAGAGGGGTCCCAGTGTAGGGGGGTCCCAGTGTAGAGGGGTCCCAGTGTAGGGGGGTCCCAGTGTAGAGGGGTCCCAGTGTAGGGGGGTCCCAGTGTAGGGGGGTCCCAGTGTAGGGGGGTCCCAGTGTAGGGGGGTCCCAGTGTAGAGGGGTCCCAGTGTAGAGGGGTCCCAGTGTAGGGGGGTCCCAGTGTAAGGGGTCCTTCTGAAGTCTTCCCTACCTGTGGCGTTGTTGCGATGGCCTTTGTATCTCCTGCGGTAGTCAGCTCCATCGCTGTGGCTCGAGTCAAACAGGTAGATGTCCTCATCGTTGTAACTGGCAAGAAGTTCTTGATAAAAACACATGGAAAGATGAAGCCATCAAGATGGCGTGTAGCCAGGAAAGAGCCCAGAGCCTCATGGTGACCTGGTGACCTGGTTACCTGATCCATCATGGCTGTAGACCAGGCAGGTGATGTTGGTTTTGGACTCACTGGACACCAGGTGAGAAGGGCAGAACTTCTTCAGAACACTACTGTTATCATTTCCACTGATGTGTCTCTGATCATAGATCCTGCGTAGGGGAGATGGAAAGAGAAGTTTAGAAGTTCCACCTCCAACATCAGTGTCTTTCTAACTGTGCTCCAAGGTCTGTCTCACCTGACATACTGGTCTCTGCCACCTACAGCAAAGTGATGTGTGTTGGCTGGGTTCACAAAGATGGTGTACAGGCCCACCTTCTTATCCCCCTCCTTCACCACCGCCAGCTTACTGCACAGACACGGGACAGGGGACACAAGACACGGGACAGGGGACTTTAAAGACAGAAGCAGTGGTCAATGTTGTGGGTGGAGTCACATGACTACACAGCCACTGTCCTGGGTGGAGTCACATGACCACATAGCCACTGTCCCATGCCAACATGCCTCTTGTTATTCTACAGTAACTTAGCGACAGGGTGGATGAGTGGCTGGCTGTCACTCACTTAGCAGGCCGGTCTTGGCGCAGGTCGATGCGAAACACCACAGCATCTTCCCCAGCAGAGAGGAAGGTGCAGGGGGAGTCTGGCTCCAGGGCCAGCTGACACACACACACACACACACACACACACACACACATAATAAAAACACAGTAAATCATCACAATAACGGGCAGGTTTCGCCAAAAGAATTTGTTGCAGCAGTCTGATGCAATGAACATCCAGTGTGTATCGTCTGGCTGGTGCAGCTCTACCTTATGAGCTGCCCCCTTATGCTGAGCCACTCTCTTGGTGTTCTTACAGCGCTGGGTGGCAGACAGCTCAGCCACTCTGATCTGGCCGTCACGAGCGCACATGGCCAAGGTGGAGTCCCCACTGTGAGGCAGGAACTTGGCCTGGAAACAAGGTCACAAGTGTGTCATCTCCTTTGAACTCAGGTTTCAAAAATAATATAAACAAAATAAAAAATAAACATTGTGTAATAACAGCCACCATCCTGCCACAGAAGCCAGTAGATGGTTCTAGTCTAGTTTCAGTCTTGCCATTGTGATGGAATATTTTGTGTTCCATGTGTTCCTATTGCAATACTCTGTTCATGTTAAAGGTTCAATAAATTTGTAACTAACAAACTTAACAAACTTTGTGTCCTTACAACGTCCGAAACCAAAAAGTTCCCTTCACACCATCCAACCTGTTCAAGCCAACATGCTCCTCCCAGTTCAGACAGATTCAGTCTTCCTACCTGAAAGACGTTACTCTTGTGGCCGCTGTCGAACTCCAGCTCAGCTCTGCGTCGAGCCCAGTCCCAGATCACCACCCGCAGGTCATCGCTGCCCGACGCCAGGCGCGTCCCAGAGGGGTTGAAGTGCAGCGTGTTGACGCAACCTGTGTGTCTCTCCAGACGCCCCTGCAGCTCCAGCCTCTGGACGAAGGAGCGGGCGCCGCACACGCGCCTCACAAACTGCTGCGAGCTGCGGCCGATCTCCCTGTAGCGCAGCGAGGGCACGGCCCTCCATGTGGGCCTGCTGAGGTCACGCAGCTCAGCACCAAGCCACGCCTCCATGGCCTGCTCGTCCTCCTCCCCCTCCTCGTCGTCTTCCTCGGGTTCGTCCTCCTCTTCGTCCTCTTCGTCCGAGCTGGAGGAATGCTGCGCCGTGCCACCGCCTGGTCTGTTCCTCTTCCGGGCCGCCCTCTTCCCCTCTCTCTCCTTCGCCCGCTCTCTTCTCCCTCCCTCGCTCTCTCGCTCTGCCTCCTCAGTCAGTGAGTAGAGGCCGCTGCCGTCCATGCTGTCTGTGTCCTCTTCCTCGTCCTCTCTGTCTCTGCCAGCCCTCCTGTCCCCCTCTGCCATGGGCTTGTCCACAGCCTCACCCCCTCCCTCCTTGGGAACTGTAAACCATAACGTCAAATGTCACCGGTGTCAAACTTTAGAGCCTACTGCCATAGAAAGATCTGTTTTTCAAAACAGACAACAGTACTGTGGTAAGAGTAAGCAATGTCATGTTTCTCTATTGGAGTTTGCTATGATTGAACACTATGAATCAATCAAATCGATTCGCTTTAGTTCTGTTGAAATCACCTGCTTGAGAGGAAGACTGTCCTTGTTCTTCTGTGCTTGAAGAAACATCTTGATCCCTCTGCCTGTCTTCATCTGGCTCCTCTGAGCCACCTGGAAGATACACACACTCAGAACAAGAAGCTCAAGACTGAACCATTCACATAAGATCATCCTTTATATCAGTGGTCCTTAACCCTGGTCCTCAGGGTCCACTGCCCTGCATGTTTTAGATGTTTCCCCCTTGTAATACACCTGATTTTAATAAACGGTCATTATCAGACTTCTGCTGAGCTTCCTATGGACCCATTCATTTGAATCAGGTGTGTTGGAGCAGGGAAACATCTAAAACATGCAGGACAGTGGACCCTGAGGACACGGGTTAAGAACCACTGCTTTATCTGACCTGCAGTGGAGAAAATTGCATTTCTGCATAACCCCTGACATTATGACCCCTGACATTCTGCTGGTCTGAAGCCCTCACCATTAAAAACTCTGTTTTGACCATCTTCCTCCGCCATTCTGTCTCTCCACCAAACAGAGGATAGCCTTGAATGGGCGGAGAGGAGCACATGTCAGTCACTGTGATGGTGATTATAACTATCTAGCAAAGTTACAGAAAGACACACTGGTAAAACACCTTTCAGATCAGTACAGCCTGCTTACATGCTGCTAGTTAAAGGAGTCTGAAGATCCTAATCCTAAACCTGTTAACCTGCAGGATACTCAGTTCACTTGTCTTAATGATGATTTAATCAGGCAGCTAGCAGGAGTCATCTTGCAGCTAGTGTCAGTGTTCCTGTAACCAGTCCAACATTATGATGTTAGCTCGTGTATAAATCAAATGTTCAGTTTATAACCTCAGTAATATAAAAGCTGCTTGTTTCCAGAATAGACCAAGTCTGGTCAAACAACAACATAACCAGATGAGATATCTAGATAAACTAATACATAATGATACCTATAATAGCATTTCGCCATTTTAATTGCAATATAAATACAATAACTATGGACGAATATTCAAAGTATTAATTAGTTGGAGACAATCTGTTGGCAAGTATCTGACAAGTGTCAAGCTAGGCTAGGCTAGCTGCAGTACTAGGCCCAACATTAGAGAACATTAAAGCTTAGACTTACTTAGACTAGTTGATCTTAATCTTCTTTCTCTGCAGATTTGATGTTGTTACTCTTCTTTTCTTAAACAGAAAACAAACTGACAGGAAAAGAAAACATTTAAACACGACATCTGACACGCGCGCGCACGGAGAGGAAATTAGCCCAAATAAAGCTGCGCGTGCGGAAGGGGACTTCCTGTTGATGTTTTGACTGACTGGATTCTATTTCCGGTGTCTGGATTCTGTTTCCGGTGAAGTTTTTTTTTTATTATTATCCGGAAGTAAGGCCTGAAGAAGAACTAATTAAAACAGTTACGAGATTGATGCTTTAGAGAAAGTAATTTGACATATCGCCAACTGGTTCACGTATGTTATCTTATTTATTTTATAAGACCGCAGTGTTATAATGAAGAGACATCCATGTTACCTGTGTCCTTCTCCTGTTGTTATGGTATTTTAGGAGATGCATTAGCGCCACCTAGTGTTAGGAGTGTGAGGCCAAGAGGACATAATGAGATCCTACTGATGACCCCTTCTGTTACATTCTGGATATGTTCTGCTTGTCCTGTTAAACAGCCAAGATCATGATCAAGTTAATTTCCCTTCCCATCAACTCATCTTTGTCATATGACTTCACAGTGAAACAGAAATTATTTCTACAGTGAAATAAAGTTACATATGCAGATTCATATTTTATTGCCATTTATTATCACAGTACAACAGAGACTGAATAGTATAAAAAACAGTGACATGAAAACAAGTGACAAACTTGAATGAGACCACACCTAAAAATAAAGTAAATGTCTTTAAACTTAAAAACATAATTTTGTGTCATTTCTCATCAGATCAAATTCAGTCGTAATTTAGTCAAAACAAGACTGACTTTGGGTTTCAGAAAAAGGTTTTTCACTGTTGGAGGAACAAAAGCAACAGAGTAGAATCACACTGCAAGCAACATGTACAGTTCCTCTACTTGCATGACAACACCAGATGTATAATCACAAAAGGACAGGAAACTGAATCTCAAGAAAAATATAAACTGAGCCAACAGTGTGGGTTGTTCTACGTGTGTGTTGATGTTTGTGTGTTGATGTGTGTGTGTCTGTTGATGTGTGTGTTGATGTGTGTGTGTTGATGTGTGTGTGTGCGTGTTGATGTGTGTGTTGATGTGTGTGTGTGTGTGTGTTGATGTGTGTGTGTCTGCATCAATGTCTTCTGCTGTGTAGTCGTAGTGTGTTAGAGGAGGAGTCTTCAATCGGCAGTGGAGGGAACGTTTTTCTGGGTAGGGTGATGACATCTAAGAGTCATCATCTCCGTTGACGCTCTCCCCGTCGTCATCATCCCCGTCCACATGCTCTCCTTCCTCTTCCTCCTCCTCATCATCATCATCCTCCTCTCTTTCTTGGCTCTTCAACTAAAAGAGCAGATCATAATAATTAAGTTGATACTTAAGTTGTTGTACTTTAACATCCTTCAAACTTGTCTTTCTTTAGTAGAACCCCCTTCCTGGTCTCACCTCCTCATCCTCTAACATGTCTGCATCTTCATCTGTGTCATTGAGATCTCTCTCTCTCTCCCTCTTAATGCTGTCTTCCTTCTTAGTGTTGGAGATCTGCATGGAAGACACCTCCCCTGGCTCGGCCTTTGAACTCTTCCCATCTGTCCAGAGTCAAACAAGGACAAAGAGGGATGAGAAATCATCCAGAGTTTCCAAGGCTTGTACTTGTTCTATAACACACAGTTTCAATGTAAAACACATGTTGTCATTTATCAGACGCTCTTATCCAGAGCGACTTACACAGCACATACAGGGACATTGCCCCTGAGGCAAGTAGGGTGAAGTGCCTTGCCCAATGACACAACACAATGCTGGCACGGCCGGTATTTGACCTCGCTACCTTCTGATTACCAGCCCGATTCCCTCACCGCTCAGCCACTTGACACCATGTTGAGTTAGTGAAGTGTTGTTTCCATACCTGACTTCTTGCTGTGGTCCTTCTCCATGCGGTCCAGACTCTCCAGAAGATAGTCCACCTTGTGTTTGATCTGGCTCAGCTCCCTCTTAATGGTCTGCAGCTCATCTACCTTCACTGAAGAAGACAGAGTGTTGGGGACAGAGAGTGTGAGCAAACATGCACCTGATTACCCACAAGATACTTGACTAAGCTAAGCAAGATGGATTCTAACCTTAACCTTCAGTGTACATCTGCTCAAAAACTCTCACTAAGAATGTGCATTATTACAGCAATTAAATGTTACATTTACATTTATCAGACGCTTTTATCCAGAGTGACTTAGAGCAAGTACAGGGAAAATCCCCCCTGAGGCAAGTAGGCTGAAGTGCCTTGCCCAAGGACACAATGTCATGTAGCCACAGCCGGGAATCAAACTCACTACCTTCCCATCATGAGCCCAAAGCCTTAACCACTGAGCCCCCCCCCCCCAGCACTCACTGGTTCTAGATGATGATGATGATGTTCTCTGGCTGCTCTTATAGGAGGAGAAGCTGCTGGTCTTGGTACGGCGGCTGCCTCCTCCTCCACCACCACCTCCTCCTCCACCACCACCACCACCTCCTCCACTCATGCTGACCCGGGGGCGCTTAGACGGGATCACCGCTCTGGACAGAGGAGGTGGAGGAGGGGGCACACGAGATGGATAGGAGTACACCCTGAGCAGAAAGAGGACAAGAAGGACACTGTAACCTGACTGTGAATAACCTTCAATTCACGTAGTGGAAAAAGCATGTGAAAGATGGACAACGGCTCTTTGGACAAGAATTGTCCACCTACCTGTCGAAGTAATCCCTCTGGAAGTCATAGTCAAGATCAAATGAGGAACCACTGTATTAAATAGACAAAATCAGTGTTAATATCTATGGGCAGTGTGGGCATCACAGGCAGTGTACTAGTCACAATAAAATCAAATCAACTTCCAAAACAACAGGACATTTTCGGAAACTCCTCTTAAAGACACAGTCAGCAATATTGTAGTGATTTTCACAAATTAATACATACCATTCAACTTGGAAGAATATGCCCAATAGATATGGCTAGGACGATTAAGCCTTTTTGTTATCAAGTATTTGAAAATGTTTTTTGCATTCTTTCCTGGTATGTGAAAATAGCTGAGTGTGTCTTTAGTGTTGAGAAGCAGCAGACCTGTACATGTCTCCAGCTGAGCGCTTTGTGGTCTTTGACCTGTGAGGTTTGGGTTCCCCAGCCAAGTTGATGTCTAGAAGAAGGGAGAGAGAAACACCCTTAGACTAATGAAGGAGAGAGAAACACCCTTAGACTAATGAAGGAGAGAGAAACACCCTTAGACTAATGAAGGAGAGAGAAACACCCTTAGACTAATGAAGGAGAGAGAAACACCCTTAGACTAATGAAGGAGGGAGAAACACCCTTAGACTAATGAAGGAGGGAGAAACACCCTTAGACAGACTAATGAAGGAGAGAGAAACACCCTTAGACTAATGAAGGAGGGAGAAACACCCTTAGACAGACCAATGAAGGAGGGAGAAACACCCTTAGACTAATGAAGGAGAGAGAAACACCCTTAGACTAATGAAGGAGGGAGAAACACCCTTAGACTAATGAAGGAGGGAGAAACACCCTTAGACTAATGAAGGAGGGAGAAACACCCTTAGACTAATGAAGGAGAGAGAAACACCCTTAGACTAATGAAGGAGGGAGAAACACCCTTAGACAGACCAATGAACATGATCAGCAGTCACTTGTGCATCCTGGTTACAGCTTAGTCAACATGTGAGAATATCACAGCTACAAACAAGCCCTCTTACCCAGCACTTGTCCAACAATCATCCTGCCATCCTCCCCAGCAACAGCTGCGCGTGCGTTCCTCTCGTTGGCGTACTGGACGAAGGCGAAGCCCTTGTGGACGGAGCAGCCTACGATCTTGCCGTACTTGGAGAAGATGGCTTCCACGTCTGCCTTGGTCACCAGCAGCGTGTTGAGGTTCCCGATGAAGACCCTGGAGTTGAGGGAGCGTGGGTCCGTCTTGTTGGTGACGTTGCTGGCCATCAGGCTGCTGGTGGTGGGGGAGCGGCTGGAGGAGGGACATGGGGAAGGTGTACAACCCCAAACTTAGTCAGAACTAAAAACACAGCTGTGCAGATGAACAACTCAATTGACCCCACAATCAAACCTGTTGATTATTTTTTTTTATATCATTCCTTAAAGGAGCTTTGAAATTGCTGCAATTTACCATTATCACCTAACATGAATATAGTTTAGGGCAGGGGTGTCCAATCCTGGTCCTCGAGGGCCGCTGTCCTGAAGGTTTTAGATGTTTCCCTGCTCCAACACACCTGATTCTAATGAAGGGTCGTTGTCAAGCTCTTTGGAGGTGTGCTGGAGCAGGGAAACATCTAAAACCGTCAGGACAGCGGCCCTCGAGGAACAGGATTGGACACCCCTGGATTAGGGTATGCAGGTTGGACATTCATTAGATTAGATAAACCTTTAGATTAGAAATTTAACATTTGTAACATGAACAAATTGTACAAATGAAAAGCTGCTTCTGTGCAACAACAACACCAGACAGGCCTGTACTCTTCTGCACAGGTTCAAGACCACAGAACATCCTTATTTGGGCAGTGGCCTCATGTTCATGACTATGTATATGAAAGCCTTTTCTACGCTTCACTTAAACAATGTTTTATCAAAATGTGTGAGGGAGGGTTTAAACTGTGTTGGGTTGGGTGGTGTTGAGGTTTAACATGAGTAATTGAAGGCATCTCGCATAAAATGAATGTAGTAAAAATGTTGAGTTGGGTATAGATTTAACTATTGTGGGCATTCAGGGAAACTACAAAACGCAGAGCAACCTAAACGTCAAGGAAGAAAGAAGGATTAATAACGTTTGAGAAGGGGGTGAGTTGAGGGGGGGGGTTATAATAGCCATCACTCACTCCATAGCGTCTGTGTGGAGAGCAGTCGTCAGTCAGTTCTTTGACAGACAGCGGGGCCAGTGTATGCGGGCAGGTGTCGTGGCTGCTCAGCAAAAACTACAATCTCCAGCAGCGCACCCTCTCAGAACGCTGACCTTCGACCCCACGATTTATACTGAGGCAACAAAGAAGACACCTCAATGAGACTGTACAGGGTTACATTTGGACAAGCTTACCTGGACTGATTTGGACATAATTCAGTGGTGAGCCAAATACAGAAAGACATTTTTGGGCCCTAAATGCATTTCTGTTATGTGAAATAGTGTCTGCTTATAGTGACACGGGACGTTGATGCAGGAACTCGGAGGCTACTGAGTATAGAATGTGTGACCTTGATATGTTCCAGCAAAAAGTTATGTTTGTTAAAGTATTATCTGTAATATATGTATTCAGATTGGTTGGGTAAAATTTTATCATATGAAAATGTATTTAATGTTATATTTCAAACAACGCCTGCCACCTAGTGTAGATATTTGTACTTGAAAGCAAGGAATGTTATTCCTCGATAAAGTAATATCAGATTTTCTCAAAATTTGCATTAATTTAATTGGAGGCTGGGTTACTACTGTGAGACTTGTGTGTGCATGAATGAATGAATATAAAATGGACACAGATTTGATGACGTCAGAGGCTGAACTAATTGGTGAAGTGAATCCCTGATCAGGCCTTCAAATAACACTGGGATCTGTAACTCAGTATTTTACATTCCTGACGTTACACTGCAATTATAAACACACTAACCACCCAACTGATGTATAATATTAGAAAGCAATTTAATTATATAGATCTAAAAGAATGATGGCAAATACCAACAAACGCATCATGCTTCAAAGTCACTTTAATAAATGTGTTCGTGCTACTGTTTGTTTCTCCATCAAAATGAACAACTTCATGACCAGAAAAAAGGTCCTGATTAAAGGTCAAAGAAAAATTGCCAATCGTCTTGAAAAACACTTTCCTCGACAACAAAAAACACCAAAAAAACAATCCACTTTAGGCCAATTTGGTCCAAACTAATATGTCTGTTAGGCCTTTAGCTCCGGAACATAATAACCATCTAGGAAGCTGCGGCTAGCAGTGAGCTTAGCACAGCTAGCAGTTAGCACAGCTAGCAGTTAGCTTAGCACAGCTAGCAGTTAGCACAGCTAGCAGTTAGCTTAGCACAGCTAGCAGTTAGCTTAGCACAGCTAGCAGTGAGCTTAGCACAGCTAGCAGTTAGCACAGCTAGCAGTTAGCACAGCTAGCAGTTAGCTTAGCACAGCTAGCTTCCTGTCAGAAACGACGTTGAAAAGAAAGGCTGCTTCCCATGGCTGCTTCCAACGCTAACTAGCTAAATGTGTTAGCTTGCTATTAGCCAGTCAACAAGAGAGGCCTTGCTAACTATATTATTTTTTAACCAAATGTTACAGTAGCTAGCCTGCAAGATGAAGCACCAACTGTCTATCGAATGGAAATACTTCAAATGTTGCAATAAAAACTCGATTCAATTATCAAAATCACAAAAGGTGTCGAAAAATCTCCTCATCAAAAGATCCGAGCAGCTAAACTAGACTCACATCCCGCAAAGAAAAAGAATTAAAAACACAGCGTTGAAAAAGAAAATCCAAAAGGCATTTTTGCAAAGTCAGGAAAAAAATGGAAAAATATTCTGAAAAAAAACAAAATACTCACCAAGTTACTTTAAGATAAAATGTCTAGAATCTCAGCAAATACGGTGACTTGGACACTAATGTCGTCCTTGACTCCAGCTAACTGCTACTGAGCTATGAAGCACTGATATAGAAGACGGAGCAGCAAACAGACACATCTCATTGGCTGCTGCAGCATACAGAGCAGCAAACAGACACATCTCATTGGCTGATGCTGCATACAAAAGGACACAGCTCATTGGCTGCTGCTGCAAACATGGCTACAAAAGGGCACATCTCATTGGCTGCTGCTGCATACATGGCTAAAAAAGGACACATCCCATTGGCTGCTGCTGCATGTCGTCACTATGAAATATGAAATGTATTTTGAGATGCAGACTTCATTACAAAAATGTACTGTAACTCACTTAATTCCAAACTTGTTTTCGTGATTTGTTATAAACGTTTTCATATTTCCTTAGTCTAACACATGATAAGGTCGACCTGCAAAAAAGACATATGTGCTTTTATTTCTACAAATAGGCCTTAAAGAGGATGGGCATTAGGTTAGCGGTGTACAAACAGACGTTAAATCCACAAATCATATTAAATGTTAAGTCTTCCCAATGCCAGAAAACATTTGCCTGACCGTGGAACTCCACTGGTAAAAACATTGTTTATTACAGGAAAATGCATTCTTCCCATCAAGTAGACACCAGATAAAATACATTTTTATAGACATGTAAAGATATGCAATGTCAATGCAATATCAGAAAACACCCAACAAAACCAAAGGTTACAAAAACCTCTTCTTTAATGGCACAGATCCCTTCTATGAATTCATTAACATTGAAACCAATCGCACAACTAGGTTAGAAAGGCACTTCCAATGAGATGTCACCAACTAACGTTCTATTTAAATATTAAGTCCATCATTGAGGATAGCTCTGGAGCGAGGCCGAGAGCCTTTGCGGACAGACTCCCGTTCTCTCTCACTGGTTCTCCTGTACCTCTCCTTCTTCCAAATGTCTTCATCTTCATTTCTCATCCCGCTCTGTCCGTCACAATGAAATCCTCTCACACTCTCAGTCTTTTTCCTGTGATCTCCCTCTCTCCTCTCCCTCTGACTCCCCAACTGTCCTTTCCCTCGTTCTCTCTGTCTGTCCTCCTCCTTCTCTGTTTGTCTGACTCGACTGGTCTCAGCCGCCCCCTTTCTGCTTTCTACAAATTCTTCCATTTTAACCACTCTCTCTGGTTCTCTTTCTGACGGTTTACTGTACTTCTCATTAGTAGTTTTATTCACCTCAACTCTCCTGTGCAAAGCCTGTCTTTCATCAATTGGACTTTTCGGCCGAATTTCTCTCTCAGTCACAGATCTGTCTGCCTGGTTCAGTTTCTTAATGTCTCTTCTGCCTTCAGGTGTTCCAATGTCAGGTTTTCCACTTCTACTTCCATGTCTGCTCGTCTCACATCTCACCACTTCTTGCTTTTTACTCTTCTTATGAACTCTTGGTTTGTCTGTGACCGTAACATCACACCCCTTCTCAGCATGTTCTTTCTGATCCAAAATCCCTCTTCTTCTATCTACTGGCTTCCTGTCAATTTCTTTTTCCTTCTCATTCCTTATTTCTTCTGCAACCATGACAGCCTTACTGGCACCATGTTTAGCCTCTTCTCTCCTGCTCTCCATCTTTGTGTTGACCTCTACATGTTGATCTTTATTGCCACCTCTCTCTGAACCTTCCTCTATAGCCCCAGCAGGTGAACTGTTCTCATCTTTCACACTTACTGGGACTTGACTCTTCATCCGGGAACCTTTCTTATCCTCTTTCTCATGTGACTTCTCCAAGTCTACGGTTTCATTTTGTTCAACTACTGTCTCCTTGTCTTTCTTTATCTTGCTTTCCTTCCTCTTTCCCTCACTCTTCTCTTCTTCCTCCTTTTTCTTCTTCTCTTCTTCCTCCTTTTTCTTCTTCTCTTCTTCCTCCTTTTTCTTCTTCTCTTCTTCCTCCTTTTTCTTCTTCTCTTCGTCCTCCTTTTTCTTCTTCTCTTCTTCTTCCCTTTTGCTCTTTTCAATATTCTCCATCTGTTTCTCTTGAACTTTCTTGTCCAGTTTCTCTTCCAGCAGGTCCAGTTCCTGATCCAGTTGAGCTAGTTTCACTGGGTCACTCTCCAGGTCATCCTCCACCTCCACCTCTACCTCCACCTCTTCCTCGATTTCCTCAACCTCAATACCGTCTATAGTCTTCTGAAGCTGGCTCTTCACCTTGTTCAGCTCCAGCAACCCGTCCTGCAGGTCCTTACACACCTCCCTGATCTTGGAGGCAAACTTCGTCTTGGCTCCCTTGCGCAACTCGTGGGAGTCCTTGGCCAGGAAAAAGACGTCAAGGACCAAGAAGAGGGCGGACATGACACCTGTGGTGGCACTGATGGCTTTAGCTGCCTGGGCTGCCCCCCCAGCTGCCCCTAAGACCTGCACAGTGCTGATCAGCTTGTCTGTGTTGATCAGCAGCTGCTTGCCAGCACGTCCACCCTCTTTCATCACATGCTTGACGTTCTGATTCAGAGCCTTCTTGGCTACACTCTCTGTGTACTTCTCAAAGTCCCACTCCTGAAGCGTGTTCATTCCCTCCTGCCAAACCACCCAGAAGAAACACGTTAGCTGAAGGTCATGTGGAAAGGAAGTGTGTCTACATACGTGTTTAGGTAAACGTGTATTTTAGAGTGTGTTTTAACAAACCTGCACAAAGTCCAGGCACTCCCTAATGTCCTTGATGTCATCTTGATACGTCTGGATCATCTTCTCCACCTTCTTGCGGTCCATGTTGGAATGCACCGTGTCTGTGATGTTAGCCGTTGCCGAGGCGATACTTCCTGCGGTCGCCACGCCGATGCCAACTGCAGTGACAATAATGGAGGCTCCAAATGTGAAAGGGGTGAGGATGAGACCCGTGATGGTGGCCACGCTGCCCGCCACACTGGCCACGCCCCCTCCCACTGCGGCCTGAACCGTCTTCTTGTGGAACTGGTCAGCAGCGTCCGCCTGTGCCAGCAGCTCCAAGATCTGCTGCTGCAGGGAGGCGCCACGCTGGTTGAAGAGACGGACGAAGAGACGAGCTCCCATGAAGACACGATCAGCGACCTGCTCCACAGCCCTGGAGGAGACAGACCAATCAGATCATGGACAAGCATCACCATGTGATCAGGGGGGCACCAAAGTGGTGAGGGGGGCACCAAAATAATCCTAATTCAACTATGACAATGAAACCACTGATGCAGTGGTTCCCAAACTTTTTTCTGCTGCCCCCCCCCTGCAGATTGTAATACGTGTAACAGTTTTCAAGCACCTTAACTGTGTAATCATATTCAGTGTAACAGGTTTCTGAAATTTGGGCCAAAGTTCCCATTGACTTCCATTCATTTTCACTCCCATTGACTTCCATTCATTTTCGCTCCCATTTACGTCCATTCGTTTTAGCCCCGCGCCCCCCTGCAATTACTCTGCCCCCCACTTTGGGAACCACTGAGTTAATTCAGAATACTTTATTAATCCCCTTGGGGAAACTCTTTGGCAGGACTAATGTATGTTGGTATGTTGTCAAATGTCCAGCAGCGGCACTGTGGACAAGACACAGCTGCACATAGGGAGGGGGTTTGTGGGGTGCAAGATGTGGTGGCAAAGCCACATACATTTCCTCATCTTCTTCTTTGAAGTCGGAAGTTTCATTCCATGTGTCCCAACCTGAGAACCCAGAACACACATGACTTTTAACTGCATTCCACAAACACAAGGCAAGATACACTCTCAAGGTTAGAGCAGAAATGTAACTGTGATGACACCCACCTTCCACTGTTCTCCACCAGTCCATAAGTCCATCATTCCCCTAGAGAGAAACACCAGAGAGAAAGAACAAAAAATGGTCACACATAAAACTGACAGAACAGATCTGTGTAACAAAGAGAATCAGAGAGGAGAACAGAAGGAGAACACACCTCCTCAGACTCCAGAGGGTTCCCCTCAGCAGGGTAGGCTAACATCTCAGCAGGTTGGATCTCTACTGTGCTCACCTGGGAACACACACCTGCATAGCATCAGTCCAGCTTACAACAGACACACCTAAGGTTTGTTTTGAAGATCATCCTAAAAACAGACCTGCAGTGCGGACAGGTCTTGCATCTCCACCGACTCCTCAATGATAGGAACACTAGCATCACTCTGGAGGGGCAGATGAAATACAAGCCAGTTTTACACAGAAGCAGGATGAAGTATGTGGGCTGATGAGAGGAAGAGAAGCAGGTGAAAATGACAGGTAGGTGAAGGGAACACAGGACAGGGACAGGAAATAGAGTCATCGTTCACACAGTACCTGAGGTTCAGACAGTACCTGAGGTTCACACAGTACCTGAGGTTCACACAGTACCTGAGGTTCAGACATTACCTGAGGTTCACACAGTACCTGAGGTTCAGACAGTACCTGAGGTTCAGACATTACCTGAGGTTCACACAGTACCTGAGGTTCAGACATTACCTGAGGTTCACACAGTACCTGAGGTTCAGACATTACCTGAGGTTCAGACAGTACCTGAGGTTCAGACATTACCTGAGGTTCAGACATTACCTGAGGTTCAGACATTACCTGAGGTTCAGACATTACCTGAGGTTCAGACAGTACCTGAGGTTCAGACATTACCTGAGGTTCAGACATTACCTGAGGTTCAGACATTACCTGAGGTTCAGACATTACCTGAGGTTCAGACATTACCTGAGGTTCAGACATTACCTGAGGTTCAGACATTACCTGAGGTTCAGACATTACCTGAGGTTCAGACATTACCTGAGGTTCAGACAGTACCTGAGGTTCACACAGTACCTGAGGTTCAGACATTACCTGGGCAGCCAAGGTCAACTTTGGAACTCTGGGTAAAGTCCTCTTCACTCTGAATGACACCACCTTTGAAAAACAGACAGAATCAAACAATTTCACCCCAAATGTTACAATATCACTCAGCTTTGAGCTAAAGGTGCAACATATCTGCCGACCCGTTTCTTCCTTCTGATGGTCCTCGTGCGTCTGAGGTGACTTCCGCCCCCTGGTGGCCCTGTATCCATACTGTCCTGATTAAGAAGCATGTGCCAAATGTCAATTGTTTTAATTCCTCAGTCTTTTCCATTGTTGTATGAACTTGTTCCATGTTTGTACTGACCTGCTCAGCTGGTTTAGGTTTCCTGCTGAAAATTCCACCAAGCAATTTTTTCTCCTAGGTTATAAAAACACACACACACACACACACACACACACACACACACACACACACACACACACACACACACACACACACACACACACACACACACACACACACACACACACACACACACACACACACACAAAAGAGGATGATTAGTAAACTAATAATCATGGTAGTAGAGGAGGATGAGAAGGAGAGTTCTGTACAAGGTCTTACCTTGGTAGTGGTGCCATTAGACAGACTCTCATTACTATCTGAAAGTTCCCCATATCCTGAAAGACTGTCCTATAGGTAGGGGGAAGAATGATCAATGATCAGAAATGAGCATTTTGGTGTGCAGTTCTGTAGAACATACCATGCAAGTATCACACTGTCATCCAATAGGGAATAAGATTCTGTCTCATCTGGTGGGGAATAATGACTGATCTGTGGTCAGTCAAACAGTCAGAAGATAGATTAGAGCTCCTCTTGGTCACTGACCTCAGCAGAGATGATGTCTGCTAGACTGTCACAGCTAGCTGTGAGCTCCCTGT
Organism: Neosalanx taihuensis; assembly: GCA_030340665.1. NCBI lineage: Eukaryota > Metazoa > Chordata > Actinopteri > Osmeriformes > Salangidae > Neosalanx > Neosalanx taihuensis. Next base: position 15,059,348 of record CM059300.1, on the reverse strand, counting down.
TCTCTGTGAGAGGGTCCTGAAAGACAAGAGCCATCATTACACAACCCTATGATAGATATAATAAGACACTGATATGTCAACAACCAGTCAGAATAAGAGTTAGGAGAAAGTTAGAACCTTAGCTGCTATGGAACGTGGAGCTGGCTTGGGAGATTTCTTGAACATTGCGCTCAGACCCCCAGTTTTCTGTTGGAGAAAATTAAAAGGCGTTTGTGCAATCATTACAAAAACAGAGAGATCAGTGCAGAAAGAAATCTATACGAGTAGATTCAGTTTGTCAGGATACCTTAGTGTCAGTGTTTTCTGAGAGGTTGTCACAACTGGCTGATAGATTGTTGTCTAGCATCAGATCTGAGGTCTGAATTCAAAAACAGAAAAGGTTGTGTTCAAGATCATTCCCCATGACAATAAGATATATTCCACGTGTTTAGAATCTACAACATTACCTCTTCTGATGTCTTCTGAGCCTTCTTGAACATGCCACTGAAGATGTTCTCCTGATACACAGAGAGAAACATGAGTGAACAACGTCACTGCTAATGAAACATCTCCAGAAAGGGTGGACAGTGTTCAAGGCAAACCTGTGGCCTTTGCTCACCTTGGTATTGTTTTCGTCAGACAGACTATCACTGCTGCCTGATAGCTTCCTGTTAGAAGACATATCACCCTGGAATAGAAAGATGGCTAATTTATTAATGACAAAAACAAAAAACAGAAGTCATCGCAACAAGCTGATGTGTCAGCAGAGTAGGTTGGGGGATCCGAACACTCACCTGGACAGGTGTGTCCTCCTCTGTCGCTTTTGGTCTTCTAAGGAGTCTGAAAATACCTTTTTTTTCCTGACGATTCACACATTAAGATAAATGCATGAGAGACTATCAAGGTGTCATTAGTAATGATCAAGATGATCCTAAAGCTAAATGATAATGTGAAAAAGTGTGATGGTGTGTGTTCTCACTTTAGTATTGTTGTTCTCTAACAGACTATCATTGCTGGCTGACAGATCGCTGAGTACTGATGACTGCTTCTCCTGGGGAAGGTACAGTTCACTGCTGAGGTACCTCATGAGGTAATACAACAACATGGGATGCCCTCATTGGGCGTAAAACAAGCTACCTTTCTTAATCTGACTAAAATGAGGCACTGGATGTTTGCTGAGAGAGACAATTGTCAATTGGGGACGGTTTATCTTATCATAGACAGGAGAATTTTGGTGATATTTCACCACAAAGTGTCAAGGTCACAGACTACCTCTTCAGATGGTTCATGACATTCAGCTTGCTGTGCAGACTTCTTAAACATGTCACTGAACAAGCCTCGCTTCTCCTGAAACACACAAAACACAGTTCAGCTTCCAGAAGATTCCTTCACACTGGTTCAGTTCTACTGTCTACTGTCTTGACTGACAGACTTCCTTCCTCCTCCAGTTCACCTTCCTGTCTGTCTTCTCAGCCAGACTGTCCCTGCTGGCAGACAGCTCACTGTGTTCCTGCTCCTGGAGAACAACAAAGGTGGGCAGGTTGGAACTTAGCATGTCACAGACCTGACAGGTAGGTAAGGTTAGGAAGCACAGCCTCACCTGAGTAGGTGTTTGGTCTCCAGCTGCTTTAGGGATCTTTCTGAGGAAGCCAGAAAACAGCCCTTCTTTCTCCTGATTGGATGGTGGATTTTACATTAACTGGTTGAAAATCTCTAAGTGTCATGAATATTGACCATGTCTGTCGAAGGGTTGTATCATAGTGAAGTTGTAATGTTGTGTTTTACCTTAATGTTACTCGTCTCATGCTGAATGTCAGTGTTATCTGAAAGGTCACTGGATAATGACTGTGTGCTCTGTCATACAGGAGTTCAAAGTTATGAGATAACACTCTCAGCCTCATGAGTCATCAAGCACTACAGTTGTCAAACAGGAAAACTACACATTCAGCCAAATGAAATATAAAACACTGCAGCCATATATTATAAAACAGACGAGGGTACATTTTTGTTGTTGTACAACATTTTTTCCTACGATTTTCTTTCACGGTACGTTCACATCAAACAAAAACAACTTAGGCTGTTTGTGGTGTGATGTTTATGTACCTTTCCTCTACACTCACCTCCTCTGGCTGCAGGCTGTCAGAGTTCTTAGGAGATTTCCTGAACATTCCAGCCAACATTCCTCCCTTCCTCTGTAAACATGCAGAGAGTGTTCGTCTCCATTGTCATTTCAAAGTAATGCAATCTTATGGAAAAGTACATTAGATTATATACATATATATACATTATATATGTATACATACATTATATATATACATACATATATATATTTATACAGTTGGAGCAGATTTGACCTAGGTTTTCTGTAAGGGTTAGATAGGAAGATGTTATGATCTGAAGGGGTTAACCTTGGTGGTGGTGGTGGTGTCAGACAGGATGTCACTGCCTGCTGAATGTTCACTCTGCACCGTCTGGTCGTCCTGAGCAACAGATTAAGAGGATAAGAAAACACCAAGGAAGGAGACACATGGACATTCCAGCATGTAGCCACATGACTGTGCTTTGTAGGGTTAGAAACACCTCATGGTAGGTTGAACATGAAAGAGGAACAACACACAGATCTTTAGGGCGGCGGCTCCTTTTACTGACGGTTTTGATGCATCTCATTAACTATTGTTCTGGTGCTTCTATTGTTCATGGTTTACATCTAAAGGTTCAAAATAGTACGTGCAAAATATGCATAAGGGAATAGGCTAAAGATACTGTAGCTTCATCACCTCATCTGGGTCAGTGTCCTCAAACGTTTTAGGAGACTTCCGGAATATTCCGCTAAATATCCATCCTTTCTCCTGAGAGAGAGAGAGACAGAGAGAGAGAGAGAGAGAGGGAGAGAGACAGAGAGAGAGAGACAGAGAGACAGAGAGAGAGAGAGAGAGAGAGAGAGAGAGAGAGAGAGAGAGACAGAGAGAGAGAGACAGAGAGACAGAGAGACAGAGAGAGAGAGAGACAGAGAGAGAGAGAGAGAGGGAGAGAGAGAGAGAGACAGAGAGACAGAGAGAGAGAGAGTCAACATCAAGTAGTCACAGAATGACATCAGAGGAGCGTTGAGTGCTCAAACATCAACAAACGTCAAACATCAACAAACCTCTCACCTTAGTGTTCTCAGACAAACTGTCGCTGCTGGCTGAGAGATGAGTGTGTGACAGCAGTTTCTCCTGGGAAGGATAAACAATGAATTGTTTGCTGAGGTGTTTGCTTACTGTGTATCTGTGTATGAACTTATCCTAGAACACAACAACAGTGAGTGTACAGGGATTTAGCCTGTCACCAACATAACAGTTATGTGAATGAATCACCTTGACAAGGGGCCCTTCTCCAGAAGCTTTGGGGATCTTTCTGACAAGGCCCGAAAACAGCCCTCCTTTCTCCTGATTGGATGGTTAATATTTAGTTTCATTGGTTACAAATTGTCTCATGAAGATTTTCTTCAAATCCGATGAAGGTTGATGTGTTTATCACGGAATAAAATGATCCTTGTGTCTCACCTTAGTGTTGAGGTTGTCACAGAGGCTGTCATTGCTGTCAGACAGGTCACTGTGTAATGAACACTTGTCCTGAAAGATCAAAAGTATAAAACCAGTAACCTACTGAGAATGGCTTACTTTGAACTTTGTGATTAAGAGTTTTTAGTTTACTCTTAAAATATTGTGTAAAATATACTAAGTAGAATATTCAAAATAGAGCTTAGTCACCTCTGTGCCCTCAGTAGGTTTGGAAGATATCTGGAACATTCCTTTAAATAGTCTTCCTTTCCCCTGAAAAAGACAGAGATTTGAGATTCTTCCATGGTAAGAAGTTATAAAATAATCTGTTCAGATGAATGTTACCAATAAGCCAGCTGACCTTAGTGGTGTTTTTCTCAGACTGAGCATCAAGCTCACTGTGTAAATGCTGCTCCTTTAAAGAACAAAACGATGCGTCATGAAATCTTTTGAACATTTTCTAACGATGGGTTCTCTGGAGTTAATAAATATATATTCTACAACATTTGAAAGTTATCAGGTCAGGTTGGACTTCTTTGAGCAACCATGAGCACCTTTTGATATCATTTTATTTTACGACTAATATAATTTATACTCTCTATATGAGTGTGAACTGTTGTGATATCTCCATTGTCATCAGGTTTCCTGCTCACTGTGCTGACTGGGTTCACATCAGGACAAGAACATCAACAATCCTCTCAGTATCCTCTGGAACAGGACGGATCTGAAGGTGTAACCATGGTTAACACTCACCTGTTGTATCTCAGGTGTCTTTCCAGGGGTGTTTGAAGGTCTCTCTTTATCAGGCTCTGACACGCTGACACTCTGAAGGGGAACGCACAAAATCTAAACACAAACTGTGTATATGTATATATATCGAATTACATAAAATCCACGTGTCGTCACCTACTGAAACTGTACAAACCTGATCCATCGATGTCATCTGAAACATTCCAATAAGAGCTCCTACTCTCTGCTATATAAACAGGACAGTTACATCATTTGAAAGTGACTCAGAGATTCAGATCATTGTTGATGATACTAGTTGCGTATGTGTAAAAACAATGGACAGACCTACCTGCTTGTATTCGATCTCAACTCTGTCTTCTGAGTCCTCAGATCGGTCATTTTCTCTGCAGTGCTGTTAGGGATGGAATGGGGGATATTTTGTAATATTATTATAAAATAATTGCGATAATACAATTTATATTTGGTACGTTTCCATCAAAACATATTTAGGCATACAGATACAGCAGCATAGACATATGTAAAATAAGCTTCAAAAAATACAGAGAGAATTTGTTTCAAGCTCCTTGATTTGACTGTATATGGCCACATTGTTTAACTCCTGTCAAGATTGTATGGAATAAAGAAAAGTACAGTAACACTTTTAATGATTAATTGTATTTGTAATGAGCCTTTCCTGCAGTCAAAGACCTAAAAGTTGCAATCATAATATACAATAACAGTTAGAACAGTCAAATTAATTCACAATTAATTAACTGATTAAAATAAGGTGGGTTTTCAGCTAATTCATTAGGGTCGACCTACTGCATCAGAAGATCTGGGGGGAATTACAGGTATTGGTTTGTTTTTACTGTCATTATCAAGGACATTTCCATTGATCTGGAAGATAAAGAAGCACAATTAGTTTTCCCGTCCTTATCTAAAAAGTTCACATCTACTATCCCATATGACATAACTTCTCATAACTACAGACTTCAAAGGCAGTTCCGTTGTAGCATGGTTGAAAAGCAATGTCTGACTTTCTTTGGTTAACATTCATATAATTTGTATTTATTATAATTTTTGTCAGATTAAAGTATTTTTTTCTGAGACCAGATCTTTCTGAGTTTTTCTTTCATTAACAGAAGGTACCAACAGTTTAGTCCAGTTCTGACCTGATCTACAGGTTCTGCTCGGTTCTTCTTCTGTATCAGAGAAGCAGCTTTAATGAGGCGAATATGGGCTTGGTTCATGTTAGTCATGTTACAAAACAATTATATGAACAAAGGTGTTAAATCTCTGCGTTATTTGGTATGTTAGGATACATTGGGAATCTTAAAAGCACTTACTTTCTTCTGTTGGGTTTTCTTCGCAACCTGATCAAACTTCTCCATCCTGATAACAGAGACAGCTCAGGGTTAAAGAAGATCTAAAGCAGCTCTTATGAAGCCATCCTGTACTCCTCCATAATCAAGTTCAGACGAATAAAACGTCAACATGACTAAGTTATCCAACCTCCACCGTATCTTGTCAAACCGGAAAAATACAAAGGAGCCACAAGGCAACTCAGACCACTTCTGATATAAGAAACCAAACTGAAATATGAGAAACGAACCTCAAGTAAACCTACTGGATTAAATCAGGTTAAAACATACAGATAAAGTCTTACTTTAGTGCCAACAACACTATATACTGGCACCACCGCTACACTGGCAGGCACATCTGGGTTTAATTACCCGGAGCCACGCCACTAAAGCCCCGCACCATCATCCATAAAAAGTCCTCATTTTAAAAACAACCTGGCAGACTCTGAAATTGTATCCATAACTCACATATCAAATTAAATGATTCGCTTATTTAGAATTGGACCACTTCCTGAAACCTGAGCTGGACCGACAGTGAGGGTTATAGTTTTGTTTCGCCCCCTCCTATATTTTAATTCACCTGGGAACAGGGTGTGGTTTATTACCTGTACAAACCATGAGAGTGGAACAACTGTGCTGCTGCACTTCTGACTCATCCACTGTCCTGCAGCCAACAAAACGTGGGGTGGGGGTTCTCTGTGCTCTCCTTAACACAGGAATGAACTGAAGCTTGGGACTGTGATGAATCACCTGGAACAGTAGATATGCAGCAGGGCTGGTTCTATACTGTGTCTGATTAACTTAAGTTACTGTGTAATGCACAACAGTGTAATTGAAACAAGCAGAATATGGAAATGAATTATTAATCATTCTTTATGTGCCCAAACATTTAGCATTTCTGTTGTATAAGTACTGCAGTCAGAAATACACTGCCAAGAAACATGCTTGAGCAACATGAGGATATTCAGGTATTTACAGCAGCTTGGTAAAGCAGGTGATGTCCAGGTACATGTGTTAGTGTAACAGACTTGAGAGGATGCTGTGGCTATCTATGCTTCATTTTTATTAGATAAATAATCAAGACATGAAATCAGTTTACAACACCAATATCTTCAGCATCAAGAGCAGGTTCTTCACTGGTACCAGCCCCCTGATCACTCAACCCCCCAGCCCCCTTCACAGGTACCAGCACTGTGTTCCCCCAGCCCTCCAGCCCCCTTCACAGGTACCAGCACTGTGTTCCCCCAGCCCTCCAGCCCCCTTCACTGGTACCAGCCCCCTGATCATTCAGCCCCCCAGCTCCCTTCACTGGTACCAGCCCCCTGATCACTCAGCCCCCCAGCCCCCTTCACTGGTACCAGCACTGTGTTCCCCCAGCCCCCTTCACTGGTACCAGCACTGTGTTCCCCCAGCCCCCTTCACTGGTACCAGCACTGTGTTCCCCCAGCCCCCTTCACTGGTACCAGCACTGTGTTCCCCCAGTCCCCTTCACTGGTACCAGCCCCCTGATCACCCAGCCCCCCAGCCGCCTTCACTGGTACCCCAAGGGAAATTAGAGAAAACTGCAGCTCTGGAAAAAAGACATTACTGCAAAATTTCATCAAAATCCAGAAGTAAGGAAGTTTTCTTTCAGGATAACATTTACATAATTGATCAGACACTCTTATCCAGAGTGACTTACAGCAAGTACAGGGACATTCCGCCCTGAGGCAAGTAGTGGTGAAGTGCCTTGCCCAAGGACACAACGTCATGATGCCACAGCCAGGAATCGAACTTAAAACCTTCTGATGACGAGCCCAACACCTTAACCGCTCAGCCACCTGACTCTCATAACCTTTTCAGTAGCTTGATTCATCCATCCTTTACAGGCAAATCTGCTCCAGTGATCTCATGTTTTTCCTGAGTTGTATGTGACATACGTCAAAGCAACAAAAAAAGAGTCATAAACATTCTGAATAAATAGTAAAAGTTCTACTTTTAAGTCTTGTTTACGATGTTAAATAAAAATCTGAAAGTTTCAATATGAAATAAAATCCCACCTAAGAAATGTTAGCTGTCTATTAAACCAACTCACCAATGCCAAAGAATCTAAAAATGGAATGATTAAAATGTAAAAATCTTTCAAATACTCCCTTTAAAAGAGGGATTTCGTATGAGTAGCAGTTTCAGACCATTTAGTGAGTGAGTGTAATAAATGTACTGATTGTCTCACTCTCAAGACACCAGACACATTTAGGTTTTTCTGTCAAATAACGGGTTGTCTTCATCGGCCATTTCATTTTTTTTCTTACACAACTCATCATCACCAACAGTTTGATCTTTCTCAGTAACCAGTGACTCAGCAGTGTCACCAGCATCGTTGGCCGTGTTGGTTGACTGAAGCTCATCACGGATCCCATTGAGCTCCACCAGTCCTTCATGGAGCTGGACAGCCACCTCTCTTATCTTAGCTGCAAACTCTGACTTGGCGCCCTTCTTCAGCTCTTTGGAGTCCTTGGCCACAAAGTAGATGTCCATGCCCACAAACAGCCCGGTCAGCACCCCGGTGGCCATGCTGGCGATCTGAACTGCTCTCGCAGCCGTACTGCCCGCCACATTGGCTATCTGCACCACCCGCATGATCTCGTTAGCGTTGATGAGGATGGCCTTGCCTGCCATGGCTCCGTCCTCATAGATGTTGTTGAGGCCTGGGAAGTCTCGGTTATACGCATGCTTTTTAATCTTGAGCACGTCAAACTTGCGCAGGTTCTCAATCCCCTGCTTGATGAACTTCATGCACTTGTTGATGTCGGCCATCTTTTCCTGGTAATCTTCGACGATGCGCTCCACCTTCTTGCGGTCCAGAGAGTTGTTAACTTGGTTGGAAATCCCGGCACCGGCCGAGGTGAGACCACCTGCCGTAGCAACACCGAGACCCACAGCCGTGACAATCAAAGAGGTTCCCATAGTAACAGGGGCCAACGCCAGACCAGCAATGGTGGCCACTCCCCCGATGGCGCTGGTGGAGCCGCCGGTGATCTGAGCGATCTTGGTCTTCTTGTTGAAGCGGTCCAGACCGTCAGCGATGCTGTTCAGGTCGATGACGTGCTGCCACAGACTCTCAGCTCGCTCAGTGAAGAGCTTGTTGAACACCCGGATCCCCTTCTGAACCTTTTCTGCTGTCAGTGCAAACGCCCTGAAAACACAAGGTCATGAAGTCTAACTAACACTGAAACCAAGGAAAACAATCTGGCTCATGTGTGTTTTTAGGATTATCCAGGTGATTGGACACCTACTTGGCTTCCTCTTTTTCAGTCAAGTCCTCTTCTTGAGCCATGTCTTCCCATTCTGAGTGGACAACATACAGTATGTAAGATAAATGCTATATAACAACACATTTGTTTGTAATGTACATTTTGTGGAAAATACCGTAATCTACTATGATCCAAAACAAGTGTTTTTGTGTGTTCTGGGCTTACGTTCCACTGTGTTCCACCATTCCATGAGGTGTTCTACATCCTGATCTGACTCATTATCCCCTCGGTCGACACGGAACTCCTCCAGTTTGTCAAATAAGGACTTCTTGCCGTCTACATTCTAGGAGAATGAACATCTTTTTCAGGAAATATAATGCTTGTGTATAACATGTTTATAAGGTTAGAGAGGTCTGAAACTCAACTCATAATTCATAAGCTACCACAGATACATCGTCAGGAATAGTAATGTTCATGTATGTCATAGTATGTGTAGTAAAGTCAGTGTGGTCCGAAACCAGAGTAATATTTCATGAGCCACAGAGAAAGAAAGGAAAAAGGACAGAGAAGTGATGTGGTCTGATTCATAACACTTCTCTCTCTCTCTCTGTGCTACTTTGCAGAAGTAAAGACAAATTTCCTTTGGGGACATAAAACAAGGAAGCAGAGAAACTAGTTCAGGCACATTGTAGTCTGCAAATATGGGGAAGGGGTGAGAGAGGGGTTTGAAATGAACAGCATGATAAACATCAGAGTGAAACTGATAAGATATTAGACAACAAAAAGCATGTGACCGTCATGGATCCTGGACCATTTAGAGAGGAAACATGAAACTTCACAACACTGGGGGAACAGATAAGTGTAGATTCTAGAACAGCAAAAGAACGAAAGTGAGGCTGGATCATTAGAGCAAATTCTGAAATTGAACGGAGTCACATGGTGCAGTTAGTTCAGGAATAGGGGTAGTAGAAAGAAGGTCCCTGGTTCGAGCAACATGATGGTTGTGTCCTTGGGCAAGACACTTCACCCTACTTGCCTCAGGGGGGAATGTCCCTGTACTTACTGTAAGTCACTCTGGATAAGAGAGTCTGCTGAATGCAAATTCTCTTTTTCAACAGGAGTAAAACCAGACAGCGAGCAGAGGAGGATGTGAGAGAATGAAGAAGATCTTAGAGGCTGTTTTCATCAGCTCAGTCTCTCAGAGCAAGACTGTGAGTCTGCAGTGTTAAAACATTACAGACCTCTGTAGACTTCCTGCCTGTGGCTTCCTGCTGTCCCTCTGTCTTCTTCTTCATGGGTTTAGCCTGAAACAGACGTCCAGTTACTCCTTTGTCAGGCAGGTGGAGGCTGTAGGCTGTTTAAGGATGTTCTAATGTCTTGGTGTTACCTTGGCTGCGCCACGTGGCATGAATGGATTATGCCTCTTGGGTTTTTTCTTTTTCACCTTAAAAATTGTGACCGACAATAATACATTTGTGAAATAAGGAAGAAGTTCTGGGTTCTTAAAACAGTGACAATGAGACATTTCAGAATGATGTACCGTTTTGCTCTCAGACTGGTTACCCTCCTCTTCTCCAGCTCGCTCTTCCTCGTGTTCTCCCTCGTTAAGGACTTCATCATCTGAATGGTCCTTGGGGAGTTCACATGAAATAAGCACAAATATCATTTTTTTGCCCTAACTTTCTTACATTCAAGGTGTTTACAGTCAAATACTTGATATGTGTATCGAATACCTGATTAGCCTTCTTATACTTCTGCCGCCCACCTTTGGCTGGTCTGTTAAGCTCCTAAAACATCACACAGTGCATCCATTATATATGAGTCAAGATGTACGTATAGTAGAAACACTGAATCCCATCAGACTCCTCCCAGGCAGGCTGACCTCTTCAGTGGGACTGGGAGAAACTTCAGGGTTCTCGCTCATCATCCCTGTTCTCTCTCTGGAGATCAGATTACTGCTAGCCTGAGACTGAGAAGGACAAATATAGCCGAGTACTGCGGTGACTAACCAGAAATACACACCCAAAATAACCAGTCAGATCCAACCACTAAAGGTGAACCTCACCTGACTGTCCTCTGCCTCCTCTGCCTCCTCTGCCTCCTCTGCCTCCTCTGCCTCCTCTGCCTCTCTCCTCCTCAGTTTTTTCCTGGTGGCCGTACACTTCATCTCCTGTGGAGAGGGTGATAAGCTAGTGAACACACACCCTGCACCACACACACACACACATTTACATTTATTCAGGTAAAACACACACACACACACACACACACACACACACTCACTCACTCACTCACTCACATAAACACACACACACGCACACACGAGGAGAAGAGGCTCTGCATCATCTACCTCCTCTGTAGGTCTGGCTGGTATCTCTGGTCCTGCGCTCCTCTCCCTCTGCTCTGCCTGGGTCACATTTCTGCTCTCCACCTGACAAGGACACACACAGTCAAACACTGTTCAGCCTGGACTCTGGTGATGACGACCAATCAGCCCTCAAAGCAGGCTGGGGGGAGGAGCTATCTGCTGGGGAAGGACACAGGAGGAGGAGACAATGAGGAGGGTTTGATGTAACGTGTGTGTTTGTGTGTGTGTGTCGGATGTGAGTCTGGGACTGACTGGTTTTGTATTCTTCTCCTTCCCCTCCAGCTGCTCGTCATGGTTGTCATGGTGTCCAGGTGGCTCAGGTACCTCTGTGTCCTTCTGAAAACGCACAGTAACTATAACCTTGATGTAACACAGTAACTGTAACCTTGATGTAACACAGTAACTGTTACCTTGATGTAACACAGTAACTGTTACCTTGATGTAACACAGTAACTGTTACCTTGATGTAACACAGTAACTGTTACCTTGATGTAACACAGTAACTGTAACCTTGATGTAACACAGTAACTGTTACCTTGATGTAACACAGTAACTGTTACCTTGATGTAACACAGTAACTGTTACCTTGATGTAACACAGTAACTGTTACCTTGATGTAACACAGTAACTGTAACCTTGATGTAACACAGTAACTGTTACCTTGATGTAACACAGAAACTTTTACCTTGATGTAACACAAAAACTGTAACCTTGATGTAACACAGAAACTGTAACCTTGTTGTAACACAGAAACTGTTACCTTGATGTAACACAGAAACTGTAACCTTGTTGTAACACAGAAACTGTTACCTTGATGTAACACAGAAACTGTAACCTTAAAGCAAGTGTCTCCTTCACTGCGCTGGGAATAAGTGAACAGCCACCACCTTCCTCGAAACTAAACTACCTCCTTTGATTTTACATTCATGATGTCATCCCAGCCTGTGACAGACTCCAGCATCACCCTAAACTCAACTATACACCCAGCCTCATCACCCTCCACCACTATTACAACCAGCACCTCCACCACTATTACAACCAGCACCTCCACCACTATTACAACCAGCACCTCCACCACTATTACAACCAGCACCTCCACCACTATTACAACCAGCACCTCCACCACTATTACAACCAGCACCTCCACCACTATTACAACCAGCACCTCCACCACTATTACAACCAGCACCTCCACCACTATTACAACCAGCACCTCCACCACTATTACAACCAGCACCTCCACCACTATTACAACCAGCACCTCCACCACTATTACAACCAGCACCTCCACCAGTCATTACCACTACAAGCACCAACACACAAAGCTGCAAATACAATCAACAAGATTGTTACTTTATGTGCAGAGCGGAATGGATTCAGTTTCAACATGGCTCCGACCACAACATTCTGAAAGGGAACCGTTGGTCATTTTTACACTTAAATAAGCAGTGAAACAGAAGTATCTATAAGGACTGTAAACACACAGATGATGTTAACACAGATCCACACCTGTTTGTGGTTGGATGGCTTCTCAGAGCAGACAGGTGGATCTTCACTAGCTGTTCTGGTGTCGGTGTCTTGCTGTGGAAGATGAACAGAAGGGATCAATATGAACCGTTTGGTTTTGACTCTTTGGAGTTCTGCATCACATGTTTATCAAAGAGAATCATTCACTGCATCACTGCCCAACAACGAGCACATTGTTCAGTTCTTACTTTGGGGGCAGCAGAGTGAAACAGATTCAGCTTTGTCATCGCTCCAACTAGCTTGTTCTGTTGATGATGAAAATAGAATTAAAAAATTGGACATCATGGATGTTAATGATCTGATTAAAGACATGACATTGTGTCCTTGCTGTTGACCTTTGATCTTTACACACCTGTTTAGAACTTGACTGTTGCTCACAGTCATTCATCTTCTCTTCAGAGTTTGACTCGCTCTCCTACAGGAAAGATACAAGGTTTAACTGTTGGAGTGACTCTGGCATTTATGTCAAATGAATGAACCCTGAAACAAAACCTGAATATCGACCTGCTTGGTTTCAGAAAGCTTCTTGGTAGAAGAGAGACTGGAGTCGGTAGTAAGAGCAGCTCTGCTCTCATCCTGTGTACAGAAGTTTCATCAGGTCCGTCTGCATGGTGACGTCTGGATCTACTAAAGGTCGATCTTCTTCTAAGATGAAGTCACTTACCTGAGTAGTGGAACTGAATGGATTTCGAAAGATCTTCCCCATCACTCCACCCTGAGATGATTTAGTTTTGTTGTTAAAACACACAACGGCCATGTTGTGACATCCATTTGATTGTTATTAAGCTAATATTAAACTCTTTTTCACTAGAATCACAGACAAATTTCTAATCGAATATAAAATGTAAGTTGGGTGAACAGTATGACTCACCCTTGAGGCTTTCTCTGAGAGACCGTCAGTGCTGGCCGAGAGAGTACTGCCTACTGGAAATTCATCCTACAACATGAACCACAGTGTTACATTCTTACACAGAGCACAGATCATTTTGGACTTCATGAAACATTGACTGAAGTAGAACTCACCTTCGAAGACGTTTCAGAAAGACTGATACTGCTGGCTGAAAGATCGTTTCGTACAGACAAGTAATCCTGAAATATACATATTTTTTTTAATTAAGGAATGTTTCCTTTAAATTATTATCTCTAATGATAACAGTTTTTGTGAAAATATAAAAAGATTTCCTATCCTACTTGTTTCGTCCTCAACTGCTTTTCGCTGCTTGGTAGATTTTTCTCCTGGTCCTGAACAAACAGAATATCATGAATGCTGAGTAACACAACACAGTAATGCTTTTATTTGTATAACACAGGATTCTCACTTTGGGTGAGGAGTTGAAAGGATTCCGGAGGAATTTGGCCATACCTCCACCCTAAGAGGATAACATGTTCATGGTCTGGCTCATTCAAAGGCTTTGATGGTCGAATATAGTGGTGTTAGCACCCTACGAGATGTTAACAATGATGGAAGCTTCATCAGCACAAATCAAGGTGGACAAACAGGCCTCTTAAAGCAGACTTACCTTTGAGGGTCTCTCTGTGAGACTGTCTCCACTGCCTAAGACGTCGCTGTCAGGAGACAGGTTGTCCAGATTGTCCTGGGAAAGACAATGGAGAGCTTCCTGAAACTACACAGCTAAAAGAATCAAAGCAGAAATGCTGCATTGTTGCTGCACCATTTCACAGGTGAATCTGTCAGCATTTTTTTAAGTATGCAAAGTAACAAAGTCATTTCCAGATCAGAAACACACAACAACCCTTACTTGTGAGTGAAATCTTTGATCCAAAGGCTTTGGGGTCTTTTTAAACATTCCACTGAAAACCCCTCTCTTCTCCTTTAAAACAAGTAAGTTGTAAGTCACTTTATAGAAATGAAGCAAATAGTGTTAATAATGCAGCAGACTATTATTTGGAGTGAAACTCACATGAGTGTTGTTTCCAGAAAGACTGTCAGTGCTGGCTGAGCACTCACTGCCAACCAACATCCCATCACCCTCCACTGTAACTGTTGACTAAACAAACATCATTTTCAATAAATAATAATAATAATAATATTTTCTATGAAGCAAAAACCCTGTTCACTCACTTGAGTATGTGTCTCATCTGAAGAAGACTCTGAATTCTTCTTAAATAGTCCTTTAATCCAGCCGCTCTTCTCCTTAAAGTAAGACTGAAGTCAGTGAGGATACAGATGAATCACAGCATGACTGTGTTACTGTATGACTGCGTGACTGTGTGACTGTATGACTGTGTGACTGTGTGACTGTGTTACTGTGTGACTGTGTTTCTGTGTGACTGTGTTACTGTGTTACTGTGACTGTGTTACTGTGCGACTGTGCGACTGTGCGACTGTGCGACTGTGTTTCTGTGTGACTGTGTTACTGTGTTACTGTGTTACTGTGACTGTGTGACTGTGTTACTGTGTGACTGTGTGACTGTGTTACTGTGACTGTGTTACTGTGACTGTGTGACTGTGTTACTGTGGGACTGTGTGACTGTGTTACTGTGTTACTGTGACTGTGTGACTGTGTGACTGTGTTACTGTGTGACTGTGTGACTGTGTTACTGTGACTGTGTTACTGTGACTGTGTGACTGTGTTACTGTGGGACTGTGTGACTGTGTGACTGTGTTTCTGTGGGATCTTAAACTCACTGTGTTGTTGTTCGCCAGACTGTCGTTGCTGTGAATGGATGAGTTATCCTGTGTATGAAGCACAGTATAACAGGATCTGACACAAGGATGTGGACATATTACTCAACATTAATAACGCTTGTAATCCGATACACATACCTGAAGAGAGGTTGAATCTGGAGATTTGGAGGATCTTTTGAACATACTGCTAAACTTTCCTGTTTTTTCCTGGGACGAAAAAGTAGTTTAGTTTTCACTAAACCGCCAGATTTCACACAAAACCCAGAAGACAATAGAGACTGTGCTGGACTGAGATGTGACACAGGCTGGGTAATCCAGCCTTCCAACACTTCATCGTTTTAACTCGTAAACAGCTACGAATACAACTACTTAACCCAGAACATAACTTCGTAAAAGAAAAAACACTTTATTAAAATACCTGTCTTACCTTAACAGCCTCATCACACTCCAAATCTAAATCCAAACTATCATAAAGAGATTGGCGCTTCTGTTAAAACACAAAGTTAAAGTCAAGGTCGTGTTTTCAGATCAGGAACACAGCAGCTCACAAACCAGATCTAAAACATGTGACCATAAAAAGAGTAAATCTCCGCGAACGAATTATACTAACCATTATAGCGTTGATGATTTAGTGTTGTGCTGCTGTTAAGAAGTTAAATCCTATTTATATTTATATTTCCTTTGTTGACTGCGTTGAGCTTGGCTGGCGTTAAACTCCGCTGACTGAAACCAGAAACTGCAGCTCTGGAGCTTCCAGCTGAAGTGTAGTGATATGTACCCGGTCCACACCCTCCACACTGCGCTCCACACTGCCCTCCACGCTGCCCTGTTACTGGAGGATTCAGCAGGAACAGGCTTTTTACAGTCCCAGGAGCTCCAGAGTAAAGCAGGGCGGTGTTCTGATGGTCTGAAAGGGAGGTCAGTTGGTTCTCAGGTGAGCAGGTGAATCAGCACCCCCACCCCCCTCCCCACCCACAGGGTACAGAATTCATCAGGGGGCGTCATACATTTTACGACCGAGATTTTTTTGTTTATTGATCTGACAATCTTTATTAAGAGGATGATGATATGACTTTGACCTGGCAAATCTCCAAAGTAGGTAATAATTTCCGCAGTAGAGGAAGACAGACATTTTGTTGAACTATTATACAATTGATTTAAATCGGTTCCACTTGTGTGTTTGTACCATCGAGAGACACTAGAGTTTGTTGTAAAGAACAGTTTTGCAATAAGAGTCACAATTTTTTTTAAATTAATGAAGCTGGACAACCATAGGTTATTTTGTTTTCTATTTACTTTCCATTGATAGAATATTTTCTCAAATGAAAGACAGAGCTCTGGACACCACCACACAAAGACACATCATAATTGTATTCATTAAAGAAATATTGCATCACAACTATCAGGAAGAAAAAAAAATCCTCTGAGGTGCATGGGTGTGTGTGTGTGTGTGTGTGTGATGTGTGTGTGTGATGTGTGTGTGTGTGTGTGTGTGTGTGTGTGTGTGTGGTGGCTATTCAGTCCAGGACAGATGGTAGAGCCTCCCCAGTCCGTCTCCACACACTAGTTCCCTGGAGTTGTGTGGGTTCACCTCCAGAACCAGCACTGGACCCTCACACACAAACATCCCCACCTACATGGAACCAGAGAACCAGAGAACAATGTCAGTGTCAGTCATGGACCATACCAGCACATTAGAGGATGTGGATCTGTGTACCTGTTTCTTAGTGTTTCTGTTCCATAGTTTGACAGTTTGGTCGTAGGAGGCAGAGATGATGGTCGTGTTGGTCACTCTCAGTACACTCACTCGGTCACTGTGGGCCTGTGGAACAACACTCATTATTATTATTATCAGCACAACAACAAAATATTCAACCTTCATCCTCCCACATTATCACCACCCCCTCCTCTTCATCCTCCTGTTGGCACTTACAGGTGTCTTCCTGCTCCAGGTGTGCATGTCATCTGGCAGGCTGGACCACATGTTTCCTTTGGAATCTCCACAAACCACCAGGTCTGAGGAACAGAGACGCAACATGGCACGTCAACACCCCTCCCAGAGACATCAGTGTGTGTGTGTGTGTGTGTGTGTGTGTGTGTGTGTGTGTGTGTGTACAAGTCTACAGTCATGTGAGTCCTACTGTTACTGATGGTCATCGCTGTTAAGAAGCATCCCTTCCCCTCCGGATGCTCCGTCCAGAGATCAGTGCCGGAGCTGACCACCAACTTTGAGCCAATGGAATACTGAAGAAGAAGATGATGAAGATGAAGAAGACAAGCACACATCAGGGTCCTATCAGCTCCTGTTTATCCCAGTAATACTCTTATCAGCCACAGAGAAGAGGATGTGAGGCTGTGCTCCACTTACTGCAAAGCCTAGGGTCACCTTCTTGTCCCTCTCACCCAGAATCCACACACTCTTCTCATCGTTGGGGATCATCCCGTGAACACACACCTCGTTTAACCACCTGCAGCGGAGACAAGAGCCAATCAGAACAGATGTTCCTGAACGCACGCTGGGAGGGTCAACATCACTTCCTCTGGGGGGGAAACAGGCGGGATTTACATGTTTGAACTGGAGTTGAAGTCCTCTGGGTCGACTGCCATGATGTCGACTATGGATCCGTTCTCACACATCCCGATCAGTGTAGAGCAGTAGGACAGGTACATGGCTGGAGACTTCAAGGTGTATATGGACACCTGTGTCAGGCTAGAGACACAAATCAAAAGCATTTAGATTTAAAAAAAAGACAATAAACATGTTTCTGGACAGCTGAAATCACAAAGCTTACAGACAGCTTGTCTAGTCCCAATACATAAGAGGTCATATAGAAAGTCATTATGCTGGCTGGTACAGGTTATAACAGTGTAGATGCCATGTTGGGAGTCCCTTCCTGTGGGGGTGCAGTACCTAACACAGCTGTGCTCTGGGTTCCACTCCAGCTGCCATAAGGAGACGAGGCCGGTCCTGCTGCCGACAGCCACCTGCCCTTGAGGTGCAGAGCACAGGGACGTGATGGCAGCCTCACACACCTGGAGACACACAGGGAAACGCTCACACACCCCCGCTATGTACACACACACACCGCACCTCACCCATATTCTGAGGGAGCTGCTGATGAAAGCCGATATGAAAATCTGGCTGGGAGGAGACTAAGTTGAATTACCTGTTTGGATCCAACCAAGGAGTTCTGCTGCCACATGGTCACACGCCCAGACTCATAACCCAGCATCAGCAGAACTTCCCCTCCGGTGAAGCACACGGCTGTGATACTGCCCCCCTGGATGGGAGGACTCTCTACAAGCAGGTCCAACAGTCAAACAAGTCAGCAGACACCAACAATCTCTGGGACAATTAGGGGCCAAGTAATGGCGTTTGGTTGAATATTGGTTTACCCAATGCTGTAGAGATGTTCCATGATCTGAGGGACTTGTCTTCAGACACAGTAAGGAACTCCTGAACTCCTTCCTGCTTGTAGACAGCTCCTCTTATCCCTCCACTGTGACCCCGCAATGTGCTGTAGTGATGTACCTGAGACAGACAGCTCACCATAACTAATAACAACAATACATTTGATTTATAATGTGCCACAAACAAATACAATACAAACAGTACAAGCAGCACACTAACCTGGAAAGGTTTCCATATCTTTACACTGCCATCATCAGACGCAGTGGAAACAGTCATATCCTCTGGAAGCACCTCTTGCGTCTTATCTAAACACACACACACACACACACACACACACACACACACACACACACACACACACACACACACACACACACACACACACACACACACACACACACACACACACACACACACACACACACACACACACACACACACACACACACACACACACACACATTTATTCATTTTAGCAGATGCTTTTATCCACACACACACACAACATGATGACTAAGATCTTTCTGATTGGTCCTGTTTCCTTTCTTCCCAGGCCCCTGATTGGTCAGGAGGCAGCAGTACCTGGGCAGGGCAGCACACAGCAGTGATGTATGCGGGACAGGTGAGCTGGGATCCTGTTCATCTCTGTCCCTGATCTCCACTTCCACAGCTGCAACACTCCATCAGAAGTACCTGCCATCACAAACTCACCCTGCGAACACACACACACACAGACACAGACACACACACACCCACACAGACACACACACACACACACACACACACACACACACACACACACACACACACACACAGACACACAGACACACAGACACACACACACACACACACACACACACACACAGACACACACATACACACACACAGCCTCACCTCAGTAGAGCACAACACAACCCCTCTACTGAGCGTCTAGGCTTGTTACAGGTGTAGATCAGGTGTGTGTTAGTTCAGGTGTGTGTTAGTTCAGGTGTGTGTTAGTTCAGGTGTGTGTTAGTTCAGGTGTGTGTTAGTTCAGGTGTGTGTTAGTTCAGGTGTGTGTTAGTTCAGGTGTGTGTTAGATCAGGTGTGTGTTAGTTCCTCACCTGGCAGCAGAGAGAACTGAGGGAGGACATGCTCACGATCTCCATGATGCTCTGGCCCGTCTGCAGGTCCCACACACGCAGCCTGCAGTCCCTGGAACAGCTCACCTGGATCACAGGCAGGAGGCAGATCCATCAGTCAGGTGTTGATAATGGTGAGCACACAGCTTGATAATGGTGAGCACACAGCTTGATAATGGTGAGCTCACAGCTTGATAATGGTGAGCACACAGCTTGATAATGGTGAGCACACAGCTTGATAATGGTGAGCACACAGCTTGATAATGGTGAGCACACAGCTTGATAATGGTGAGGACACAGCTTGATAATGGTGAGCACACAGCTTGATAATGGTGAGCTCACAGCTGGATAATGGTGAGGACACATCTTACCACACAGTCTGGGGTCCATGCACAGCCGGTGATCCAGTCTCCGTGACAGTAAGGAAGGGACTTGGAGAGGGCTGGAGGACTGCAACCCCAAACTATCAGAGCCTGAAATACAACATTAGACTTAGCTGGGTCACCACAACTGACACAAACACAGCAGGCAAGGTTTTGACCACACACACACACACCCACACACCCACACCCACACCCACACACACACACACACCTGATCTTTTCCCCCTGAGAGAAGCTCCTGGCCTGTGGGACTAAAGGCCAGGCAGGTAACTCCTCCCCCATGACCTCTCAGGACTGCAACAGCACTGAGGTCAACCCAGGGGTCAGAGGTCAGCTGCTCCAGGGACCAGAGGGAGATGGTGAAGTCATCTGTTCCATCAGAAACACAGTCATTAACCCTGTACAGTAGACACCCTGCATGGGATCAGTAGAAGCTTTCTGAGTGGATTGACTAGCAGCACTAGTCTGTGTCTCCTGCTGACCTGAGGCAGCAGCCAGGTACATGCTGCTCTGTGCCAGAGCCAGGAGGGGCCCCTGATGTCTCCCAAACTCCCCCAGAAGCTCCATGTCCTCTCCCCTGTCCTCCTTCCTCCACAGCCTCAGACGCTGGTCCCCTCCCCCCGTCACCAGCAGCTTAGGACCCTCCACAGTCAGCCACAGCAGGCACAGGATGGACACCATGAGGCTCTCGCTGGTCCAGGTCATTTCCTCTGCAGCCAATGCATCAAAATGTATTGGGTTAGTTTTTTCTTCTTCACAAAGACGAACGTGTATTTGCTGACAGGCGAGGCAAGTTCGAAAGCGAAAAACTTGATCTGTGTCAACACGTCAAAAGCAACTGACGATATTCGAAAGGTTACGAACCGGATTGAAGGCTGAAGAGCTTCAGTCCGTCTCCATGGTAACCCACTGCCACGTCATCCCCACTGACTGCCACACACAGGGCAGCAGGGTCAGAGGTCAGCATGCTCTGGCCCTGCTCAACACACTCCTGTCCAGGGGGAAATCAACACTGACCTCTCAACCAAAGTGACCAACAAACACAAAACAAACAAATAAATAACACAAAGATGGCACAGAACAAGCATCAGAGACATACTGTACCCTTTTTCTAAATGTGTTGACAGCATGACCAAGTCCTCCTGACCAGAGCTGGACCTTGGGAGAAGGAGTCAAAAGGAGTCAAAAGGAGCCACATAACCCCCCCCCCCCCCCCCGCCCACCAAAAGTGTAGGTTTATCTGCATCCTCTCGTGAGCACACTGGTCCCTCAACATCTCCTCCAGTTTTCCTACCATTTGATCTGAGCCAGCGCTCAGCAGCAACGCCCCGCCCTGCAGGAAGGTCAGGACCTCCGTGGCTCCGTGGTGAGCCTGGTAGGAGCCCATGCAGGTGGAGCCTGCTACAGACCACAGCCGTACCTCCCCAGACACAGAGCCAGAACACAGCAGGGAGGAGGAGGGAGAGAAGGACAGACTACGCACTGACCTGCCATGGCCTGTCAGAGTCTTGGATGGAGAGATCAGAGGAAAGATGAAGAGTGTCGAGGATCAGAGACGTAGAGGGAGAGAAAGTTTCAGTTTCAACTCCTGTTATTGCTAACCTGGTTCCCTATTGGCTCTCTGTGAAATCCTAAACGGACGTCATGAACTGATGAACTCACCATGAGCAGCTTCTCCTTGAGCCACTTCCAAACCCGCACAGAACCATCCCAGCACCCTACAGCCAACATATGACCCTCTGGGTCGAAGGTCACACAGTTCAAAGGACTGGGGTTTTTGAGGGTTGAAACCAGGTGGTAGTCTGTCGATGACCATACCTGTAAAAGTCATAACATTTATGATGGAAGGTAAAAGGGTAAAAGGAATTAAAAACCTGCATAAACACAACAACAACAAAGACTTGAGTTGTTACTTTGACGGTGAAGTCAAGGGAGACTGTAGCTAGGTGTTTCCTGTTGGTGCTGATGTCACTTCCTGTGATTCTGTTTGAGTGTCCATCAATGAGAGATATCCTGATGACAAGAGGGAGTCAAGCATGTTGTTCAAGCATGTTGTTCATGTGTAGATGTTTAAACCTTCGCAGAAACAGTGTTTCATAGCATGTTGTTCATGTGTAGATGTTTAAACCTTCGCAGAAACAGTGTTTCATAGCATGTTGTTCAAGCATGTTGTTCATGTGTAGATGTTTAAACCTTCGCAGAAACACTGTTTCATAGCATGTTGTTCATGTGTAGATGTTTAAACCTTCGCAGAAACAGTGTTTCATAGTTTCCTTTCTGAAACACTCTCTCACCTGCAGCCATTCTCAACGTCCCATATCTCTATACGTCCGTCAAAGGAGGTCGTTCCAAGAAGCCCCTCCTTCAGGAAGATGCATCCAGATATGCCATCACAGCTGCTTATTAGTGACCTCACTTCCTGTGCACCCAGAGGAAAAACACAGGCGTTCGCTTTAAGAGCAGTGAGAACCAGGACATGGAACCAGATGGAATCACAGATCATGTTAAGACTCGTCCAGGCTCAGTCAGACGGCTGAATGTTAAAAACAGCTGTGGAATGAGATTGTGTGTTACCTGTCCTGTGTGGGTGTGGAGGAAGTGTAGAGTACCCTGCCCAGTACCCACGGCCATCAGCTCCCCCTCTGGACTCATCCCCACACAGGTGGGCTCCGTGGAGAACATGGACACCAGCTCACTGACAGTGAAAACAGAGACACCACAGATCCAGAAGCCAAACTGTGAAACTCAGTCAGAGTAGTCAAGCAGCACAGCTCAACACAACCAAGACACAACCACAGGAAGAGAACCAAGCACAGAGAGATCAGCTACCTGGTCTGCTTCTGAAAGTGCTTCGTGTTGTTGTTCCACCTCACTGCATGTGTCCCCAGTCCTTTACCCACCATGCCTTGCGCCCAGGCGTGGGCGGGGCTGTCGGGGGGCTGGTTAAGAGCCTGCTGGATGAACAGAGTGGGCCAGGAGGACAGGAGGGCTGCCTGGGTCTTCAGGAAACTGTGGCAGTTCTCCAGACCGCTGTCCACCTCTGACACAGAAGCTTCTAGACAAAGAAGGAGAGGTTCAGCTCAGCTTCCTGCAGAAGAGAACCTATCACAGCCCTCTGGGGGGGCGGGGGGGTGTCTTTAGATCAGCCATCTCACCCACTGAAGCGTAGATCTCCAGAAGGTGGTGCAGGAGGCCGTGACGCACGTTAGCAAACTGGAAGTAGAAACTGGAGAGAAGGGAACACAGCATCCCCCACTGGCCACTCCTCATCTGATGACCCCCCCCACCCCGAAATAAAGAAGAAGAATTAGATGGTTTTCAGAAAAAGACTGAGCACTTCTACCTGGGAGATTTCAACATCATTAGGAAGTAGGAGGACTCAAGGTTGCTATAATCCAGGGTCGAACCAATATAACCTCCCAGAGAGAAAACGCAGTAGGGATCTGAGGTGTTTGCTCATTGGTTAATGGGGACAGCAGTCAGTATTTGGGGGCCAGGTGGTGTGTGATTGGTGAGTGTGTTTACCAGGTGGTGTGTGATTGGTGAGTGTGTTTACCAGGTGGTGTGTGATTGGTGAGTGTGTTTACCAGGTGGTGTGTGATTGGTGAGTGTGTTTACCAGGTGGTGTGTGATTGGTGAGTGTGTTTACCAGGTGGTGTGTGATTGGTGAGTGTGTTTACCAGGTGGTGTGTGATTGGTGAGTGTGTTTACCAGGTGGTGTGTGATTGGTGTGTGTGTTTACCAGGTGGTGTGTGATTGGTGAGTGTGTTTACCAGGTGGTGTGTGATTGGTGAGTGTGTTTACCAGGTGGTGTGTGATTGGTAAGTGTGTTTACCAGGTGTTGTGTGATTGGTGTGTGTGTTTACCAGGTGGTGAGGGAGCTGCATGATGGAGTCAGCTTCACACAGCAAGAACTTGTCTTCTGCTTGAGGATCAGCCAGCGCCCAAAGATGTGCTGAGGAAGAAGGAAAACACTCAGTCTGATGTCTATTATCAGTATCAGAATCAGAATGATGTAGTGGAGTAAAGTAAGTAGGAAGCCAGAGGGGCCCAATATTTGAAAACGGTTGGATTGGTGTGTGTTTGTGTGTGTCTGTGTGTGTCAGTGTGTCAGTGTGTGTGTGTTGAATCCCAGTACCTGCCAAAATGGAATGAGCTTGTGTTCTGGAAGCATCGCTGTGGAGAAGCAGCTGCTCAAAAGCCTTTCTCACCTCCGGATTGGTCAGAGTCAGAACATCATCATCACCATGGCAATAAGAACAACCTATCAGGCTGCAGAAACCAAAAGAGAATATTTGATCTGATCACATCAGTTAACATCCTCCATGTTATCGTCTCCTTTACGTCGTGTGATGATTGTTGATCATCAAAGGAAGGAAGAGCTCCACCTCTCCAGACTCCGCATCAAGTGGGAGAATGTTGCCATGGGAACGCGTCCTCTAGGGTGTCGAGCCAGGTGAAGCATGTTCAGCAGCCCCTCTCCAGGACGGTGCTCACTGCACATGCTCAGTATGGCATATAGATCCCTCTCCTTCAGGCCTGTAAGAACACCAACAACAATAAACCTGCTAACAGTGTTGAGGTGTGTTTGATTTATTGGACTGGACGCACCAGGTGGGTGGGGTTCCATAACACTTAATGAGAATCGTTTATTGGTTTGTCTTCATGTGTTTCATATGTGGTGAGTGGACAGGAAAAGGTGGTTTGTCCTCACCAGTGGTGCTCACTGTTAAGGCTGCCAGAGTCCAGTGAAGAGCGTCTCCATACTGACCAAACTGGGACTGTAATCTGGACAGGCTGTGCTGGACCAGCTGGTTCAGAGACGGAGGGAGGGACTGAAGGTTCACCTTCATCTGAGACACAAATACCATCATCATCATCGTCATCATCATTATCATCATCATTGCATCCATCGCTACCCTGATGTATATTCATGTATTCATGTATATTCACCACACATTATTCTCAGTCATTTGGCAGATAAACGGCACCAGACCTTTTCAAAAGAGGCGAAACTCCTCAGCTCCTCACAAGCCAGGTGAAGGTAAAGAGGGCTTACTGCTCCCTCCTTCCTCAGGAGGATCTGGAGCTACACACACACACACACACACACACACACACACACACACACACACACACACACACACACACACACACACACACACACACACACACACACACACACACACACACACACACACACACACACACACACACACACACACACACACACACACACACACACACACACACACACACACACACACACACACACACACACACACACACACACACACACACACACACACACACACACACACACACGTACACAAACACACACACACACTTTAATTTAGATCATGTTCTCTTTAGTACTCCATGCCACCACCACCACCAAACAACGTGAAGTTTTTCCACAGAAGAAACCTGGTTGTTGAAAGCAGAGTCACTAAGCTTCTTCCCGTGGACGTCCAGCTCCTTCTGAACGATCTCTTTCCTGTCTGGTAAAGACAGCTTCCCCAAAGGAAACACTGCAGAGTTCTTCTTCTTTGCCAAGTTTAGCAACATGGGAGAATCGGACCTGAAGCTGACCACCAAACACACACCCTGAAAAACAAAAAACAAAAACATGTTAACATGATCAGCATCTGTGCTACCTTGAGCTTTAGTGCACTGTGACTGTTGACAGACTTGATATATCATCAGAATCAGAATGGGGTTTATTCGCTATGTAAGATTAACAAACAGAATTTTGTGGCAGAAATGAGCAAACATAGAACATATATGTGGCATACTAATAAAAAAATGAATACAATGTAAAATACACTACAAATATGATACTAATAAATCAGTGATATTAAGCAGTGTCTGACCTGGGGGAGTTTCTGTGGAATCCAGGAGGACGTCACATGACCTTGTCCATCATGGATCAGATCGGCTCCGTCCACCAGCAAGGCCAGAGGCTGCTGCTTCTTAGTGTCACTCAGCAGGGAGTGGAACTCCGCCATCAGATCTCTTTAATGAAAGATGTGGTTTACATTTACATCTATTCATTTAGCAGATGCTTTTATCCAAAGTGACTTACAAGAGAGAGCTTTTACAAAGAGCATCAGTCATGGAGCATAGCAACATGATAGACCCCGAACACAGTGGGTTTTTTAGATCGTGAATCATACATCATGAGAACCAATAAGTGCCAAGGGAAGAACTATAAATGCATAACACAAGTGGTTAGATGATTCACATGGCCATTAGAATGTCCTGATTAAGAATGTGATTTGATTTCCATACAACACGTAGTGTGTGTGTGTGTGTGTGTGTGTGTGTGTGTGTGTGTGTGTGTGTGCAATGACCACCTGTTCATGTTGACACTCACTTGAAAGTTGAAGGGAAAGAAGATTCCTTCTTATTTTTGGAGTCTCTCCTCTCAGAGTGGAACACTGCCATCATATCTCTGTTATGAAGGATGTGGTTAGAGTCACATGGTCTTTGGAATTCCATTAATAAGAATTTGAGGTAGTGCGTTCCATTTTGATACTCACTGTAAAGATGACCTGTCTTCCTTTCTTCTTCTCAGACATTGGACGAGACAACGCAGAAGGCTCCCCACAGTGCATGCTGATTGGCTAACATCAGTGAAGTAGGATATGACATCACATGTAGTCGTTTTCTGGGATGTATCTGGAGTCTGGAGGGCTTTTGCCAAAGCAGCCTTCATCATGATGAAGCAAAGTGTGTCAAAAAATAAATAAAAAAAGGTTTAAAATGTTACGTCTATATTAAACTAGAAAAATAAAAAGTGAGAAAGTGAGTCAGCGAGTGAACGTGTCTGATCTGTACCAACACTGTGTTGTAGTTTACCATGAAGACACTTTTGCCCTCCCCAGGTGCCCCCTCCAGCAGCAGCAGGCCTCCTTTAGGCTGGGCCTCCTTCACGACCCCCACAGCCTCCCTCAGCAGCTTAGCCCGGCCATAGAACAGCCTCTGAAGAGCCTCCTGGTGCAGCTCCTGACTGGAGCTTTCACAGCTTGGATTGGGCTCCTCTGGTTCCTGGTAAACACATCACCGCACAGACAACTGCTGAAAAGAATGTCTTAAGGATGGTTACAAGAAAGTTAACTACTTAGACCAGTGGTCTTCAACCCTGGTCCTCAGGACCCACTGTCCTGCATGTTTTGGATGTTTCCCCCTTCCCACACACCTGATTCTAATGCATGATCGTTTACCAGGATTCTTCAGAGCTAGATAACGACCCATGCATTAGAATCAGGTGTGTTGGAGCAGGGAAACATCTAAAACATGCAGGACAGTGGGTCCTGAGGACCAGGGTTGAAGACCACTGACTTAGACTTCAGTGTCTGTGAAAGGTAATCTTAAATCAGATCTGACTCTTGGTGTATCCTATATAAAGTTTCATACCTCAACAAACTGCTTCAACACAGCCCCCCACAGGTCCTCTAGCACTGCCTTCCCAAAGTGTTCCAGTCCTTTAACACAGGGCTTCCCATCCACAACCCCTCCCCACTCACAGGGATAACTGGAGAGACAGAGACACAGAGAGACAGAGACACAGACAGACAGAGAGACAGAGACACAGACAGACAGAGAGACAGAGACACAGAGAGACAGAGACACAGAGAGACAGAGAGACAGAGAGACAGAGAGACAGAGACACAGAGACACAGAGACACAGAGAGACAGAGACACAGAGAGACAGAGACACAGAGAGACAGAGACACAGAGAGACAGAGACACAGAGAGACAGAGACACAGAGAGACAGAGACACAGAGAGACAGAGACACAGACAGACTGTCAGAGCTAAGATAACCTCAGAGGAAGTGAAGGAATCACTAGAATCATGACTCACTCTTCTGTGACTTTCACATCACTGTTCAGGATTCGTCTTTTCAGGTCGGACAGTTTGGATTCTGCCTCCGTAGACTCAGAAGCGAAGTGTGATTTCCACGCCACTGGAACTGACCTGAGATCAGAACAAACAGGACTTTAACCTGACTGAACCTGGATGATCAAATCCATGGGTGTCATGCATCACAGCCATCATGATAAATATCAATATATCAACGTCAGTGCACATCATTATTCCACCTGGACAAATCGGTCGCCCTGAAGTAGGCGAACATGCGGTTGTGGGCGGAGTCAGGAAATAGAGCCTGGAATTGTCGAATCTCCATCTCAGTGATGGAGAGACCAGGTGGAGCTGCCTCCAGCTGTGGCAGGAATCACAACCAATCACAATCAACCAGCTTGACTTTAAAAAGACTGAATAATCCCCCCGCCCCCCCAGACAGAAGCACTGCCTTACCCAGCTGTACTGCTGGAGGTCTGGCAGGGCGGGGCGGGGGGGCACCAGGCCGTATCGCTCCCCCAGGATGGCCACCAGCATCTGGCTGCGGCACACCTC
The DNA here is from genome assembly GCA_030340665.1 of Neosalanx taihuensis. NCBI lineage: Eukaryota > Metazoa > Chordata > Actinopteri > Osmeriformes > Salangidae > Neosalanx > Neosalanx taihuensis. Next base: position 15,030,620 of record CM059300.1, on the reverse strand, counting down.
AGAGAGGCACAGCTCCACGGTGCGGCTGGACTCCTCCTCCGTCACGCCCCAGCGCAGTTCCACCTCCTGCAGATAGAGGCAGTGCTGCGCAGCACGGCGCCGGAGCTCAGGGAACACGCTGCGCACCAGGACGTCCCGCTCGGCGTGCATGTCTCTGAAGGTGGAGGAGATGAAGACGCGCACGCCACGCCACCTGAGGACAGGAAGGAGGAAGGAGATGGAGGAAGGAGACGAGGAAGGAGATGAGGAAGGAGATGGAGGAAGGAGATGAGGAAGGAAATGAGGAAGAAGATGGAATCAATTACTCTACAACAGTAAGACTATTATGTTGTGTCATTTAGAACATTGTGCTGATCTCACTCAGCTACTGTAACAATATTGTTGCTGTTATTCTCCACCATGCCTGGTAGCTGAGGTGTGGATACTATATACATTTGATACTATGTACACATTTGATACAATATACATTTGATACTATGTACATATTTGATACTATGTACACATTTGATACAATATACATTTGATACAATATACATTTGATACTATGTACACATGTAATACTATATGTACATTTGAAACTGTATACACTTGATACTATGTACACATTTGATACTATATACACTTGATCCTATATACTATTTGTGTGTTAAACCCTGTACTTGGTACCTCATCTTGGGTGTTGCTGTCAGTGGGCTGAGGGCAGATCCTGGGTCAGGGTTTTTAGCAGCAGGGTCAGACGGGATGTTGTGAAGTTTGTCAATAAGTTCCACGTGGTCCAAAAGTCTGGAAGAGCCTCGTTCAGCCACAAACCTGACGAGCAAATAAGCAGACAGAGTTTACACTAGTTTACACTAAGATGCTTCAATTACTGCTGTTTACATCTTTACATAGTTCCATTACAGAGCCTGTTAACAATCGTACCTTGCATTTACAGAGAATGTTACACAAATGTACTTGATTATGTAAATAAAAGATGTGCCTCCTCTATCACTGTGACTGACCACAGATCAGCATCAGAGACAGAGAGATGTGTTACCTGAGGATCTGTTCACTGAACCCACACAGCTCCACGTAGTTCCTGTCTGAGCTGACTTCCTGTTCACTGGGGGGGGGGGGCGACAGACAGGAAGATGAATATGAAGACATGTAGATTAGATTCAACTTTATTGTAATTTCACGGGTACAAGTACAGGGTAACGAAATAGTTTTGCAGAATCTAGTGATGGCGCCGCCATCTTGGTCGTAAATGTAGGGTCAGAGGTCAGCTCATGACCCCCCCCCCCCCCCCCCCCCCTTCATTTTAAAGTCATACTTGATGGCGACTAATTACTAAAGGAGCGTGAGACACTGAGGTGTTCACATACCTTTTTTCCAGGCTGATCTTAACACACAGAGCGTTGTTGTTAAGTTCCTTTCTCAGTTGATTTATGACCAAACTCACCACCCCGGAAACATAGCTATCAGTCACCAGGATGATGTTGTCCACCTGAGATGAAAGGCAGGTTTGGTGTTAAGCAGCGTGGCTGTTTCTGATCTCTCACAGTGATTCATATTAACTAAGTCATTAACAACACATTGAAAACCAAAATATCTGAATCTGCATGATGTAGAATCACGAGGACACTCAAACATACCTTGTTTTTTGGTGTAGTCATGTTAGAGATGAACTGGCTCCCATTGTCAAACTTGTCACTATTTCTGTTGAATTCCTTCAAATTACAAGTGTTTTATTACTCAGACAATTGACCTTAGTGTCCCCTTTATCAACAGACTTTCTCATCTTTATTGTGAGAAAACCATGAGTGAGTATTTACCTCAGTAAAAGGCAAACTAGGCGAACATCAAATGCAACAAACAGTCAAATGAGTCCCTCTCTCACCTTGACTTTCTTCATCACCTGTCTCCAGTTGTCCAGCAGCACATCAGACTCCACCTTCACCTCAGTGAAAGCAGACCAGGTGAACAGAACCAGCTGAGCGTCCTCAGCACTGCAGCCAATCATCAGAGAGAGCAACACTGCCACCTCCTGGAGCTGAGTGGAATTACACACAACCCAAACCACATCAACCACTGCTTTTAAAACAAGTTGACAGATGATAATCTAAAAGTTAGTCAGGAATCCTTAATAATACTTAATGATAAGCCTTTTCTACCCATCAGAAAATCCATGATTTGACACAAGATAAAAGCCAACACTTCACTGGTTTACTTAGAGCTCATCTCATGAATTCATAGACAGGAAAGGCACTTCCTTAGTGTATCTATACAGACCCTTCACAGGTATGACAAGGGACAGGTAACAAGCCATTTGTCCTTACAGTTGGTGTGAGGGTCTTCAGGTCCTCTCCCTCCTCTTCCTCCTCCTCTCCCTCCTCCTCCTCCTCCTGGTCTGACTCTATGGGACAGCCGATATCAAGGGCCTTATTCCAGGGCTCGTAAGCTACTAAGTTAGTAGACACCAGGATGAGGGTGCGCCCAGGGAGAGGAGGGACGTTGTGTCGGCAGGAGATCTGGACTGCCGTCTCCAGAGCCTGCTTGTAGCGTTTCAGAAGATCGCCAAAGTTTTGACTGGACACAAACACAAATTCAATGCAAAAGCACACCCACACACAAACATGGCCAGGCACACACACACACATTAAATGCAAAAGCACACACACACACACATTAAATGCAAAAGCACACCCACACACAAACATGGCCAGGCACACACACACACACACACACACACACACACACACTATTTAGTTCTGCATACATATTTGGGTCCCTGCCTTTAATGACTAGACACCAGGTTGATGTTTCCATGTACCTGGGTTTGTAAAGCTTGTTCATCTTCATCTTGTACATGCTGTAGATGAATGGAACCCCCAGAGCCAACCTGAGCTTCTTCCTTCCACAGGACAGAAGCTTTCTAGAACTTCCACAGCCCAGCTGTTTCTTAAGAATGCTCTTCAATATCGACGTAGATTTGGGGACCTCTGTCTTTGACGGACTGTCTGAATACGGAAGATGAAAGGGTAACAACAACAACCTGTCTGTGTGTGTTTGTGTATCTCCTCTGGTTGTTTGTGTTGGTTGTGTGCTGTGAGCTTGTGTGTCTAATTCTCACCCATGCTGCTGACCACCTTCCAAGCAGACAGGAAGCGGAAGGGGAACTGCTTGCTCTGGATCACAGCTTTCTGAAACGTCAAACGGACCAAATCAATGACCTGCTAACTGAATGACTATAACATTAGACATCACAGTCTGAATCAACACTGATTGCATGTTCTTTGTCCATCGATGAAGTCGTTTGTTTGGTGCCTTCCTGTGGACTGTGACTGGCTGGTGAAACTGAGGACGACTCACTTCATTGGTCAGCCTGTTGAGGATCTTCTGATGGTGCGCCTCACTGATGCCCTGAGAGATCATGTTTCTGAGGTTCCTCAGCATCGCCATGAAGGGCAGAGACCTGCTGTCTGGAGACAAAAGAGGAAACCGTTCAATACCAAGTGTGTGTGTGTGTGTGCATCTGTGGTGTGTGTGCATCTGTGGTGTGTGTGTGTGTGTGTGTGTGGTGTGTGTGTGTGTGTGTGGTGTGTGTGTTGTGTGTGTGTGTGTGTGTTGTGTGTGTGTGTGTGTGTGTTGTGTGTGCATCTGTGGTGTGTGTGCATCTGTGGTGTGTGTGTGTGTGTGTGTGTGTGTGGTGTGTGTGTGTGTGTTTTGTGTGTGTGTGTGTACATCTGTGGTGTGTGTTAGTGTGTGTGTGTGTGTGTGTGTGTGTGTGCATCCACACACATGTTTAACACACCTATAAGTTTCTCCCAGGTCTGGGCTGTGTTCCCTTCCTGGCTGACTTTACGCTCCCATGTGATTGGCTGTTCCAGCTTCATACGCTGCCCTGCTCTCTCTCTCTCCCAAGATCCAGGAAGCCCACTGTGGGTGAAGGCCTTGGCATCACCGGGGTACCTTCGACAGAGAGCCACAGGTCATGTATCCGGACAGTGGTCTGTGTGTGTGTGTGTGTGTGTGTGTGTGTGTGTGTGTGTGTGTGTGTGTGTGTGTGTGTGTGTGCGTACCTCTTTCCCAGTATAGCCATAACATGCTGCGCTGGTTCTTTGATGTGGAGTCTCTTGATTAATTTCTTCAGATTGAACTCGCTCTGCTTCTTATTGACCACCACTCTCTTTGTTAACTAGACACACACACACACACACACACAACATTGTCAACAAACATCGCAACCACTACAGCCAAACCGACCAATCCCATGTAAACACACACTTACATGTTTTTGCAGAGTAGGGGCGTCCATCTGGAGCTTTCTAGCCCACGCTATCAGCTGATGAGGGCTTGGTGTCTAACATGGAGAGCTGTGTTAGCAGAGGGCAACACAGACGATACCTGGGACTGTGTTGTTGTGTTTGTTTAACCACTGTGTGTGTGTGCGTCGTCATACCTTGGCTTTGGGTTTGGTCCTGTTGTGTTTGCAGCGATGCTTGCGTGTGTTGTACTTGGCCAGCTGATACTCATTAAACTGTTTGAATTTATCAGCCATGGCCTTCTTCAGGCAGCTGGGCAGAGAGTGGCAGAAACACTGCAGAACGACAGAGAGAAGCTGGACTGAGGGCGGGGGATGTTTGGAACCACCAAACATCTAGTAAAACACACGTTCTACCGCCCTATGTTTCTGATGCGCAGGCATCACCTACCGTACTATACAGCCTGGCTACCTCCAGCCAATCAGAGGGCAGCTGCACGGCTGCGCAGAAGTACCTGCGTACATGTGGCTTAGTGACAGGCAGACTGGCAGCCAGAGCCAGCAGGTAGTTGGCTGTGATGCGGATGTTCAGCTCTTGTCTAGTGTACACTGCCACCTGGGTAGGACAGGGAAACCATCAAACCATCAAATCTTTTCCCTCTATAATGAGACTTGGTCCATGACACACGAGCCCCTCGGTTCATTCTCCAGAGAAACACACAGACACCAACCTTGAGAAGAAACTCTGGATCACTCTGAGAGATTTCTTCACCCAGGTTCTTCATCCTTGCCCACACACTGCCTTCTGCATTCCAGTCTTTCTCACCAGGAGCAGAGGTCACATTCACCAAAGAACAGCACACCTCATTCAGAAGTAAGTACTGAAACCACAGGGGGGGGGGGGGGGGGGGGGGAATGAAGGTGTGGTTAATGTGATAGTCCCCAAACATAGCGGGTAGACAGATTATGAAACATACATTGTGAGAAATCAAACAAGTGGAAAAAGGGAAGAGCCATAAGAGCATTCAGCCGAACAAGTTACAATTATGCGACATGCATCTCCAACAGGCAATAGTTTACCTGTAGGAAAGCAAACAAGAATATGTTACGGTTGATATGATGTGCTGTGAATGTTTTGCTCTGTACCTTCTTGTCTTTCAGCACATCTTCAGGGTTCTCTTTTCCACTTTCTATTTCTCCAAATTCCTCTTGACTGACAATCACTGGATGTTCAGGATCTTCGAGAGGCAACTCCAAGTCTAAGACAGGCATCTCTTCGGACACCTTACCGTCCAGATCAGAACACTAAAAATACGTTGAGAAAAGTTATTAACCTACCTAAGTATCTGTTTGTATCATAAAATGTAACAACATCCATATTGAATCCAAATAAAAAAACAACATTATAAAGATTGATGAACAGAACTGGTTTAATTCATACCACATTCATGTCTTTACAGCGGAACTGAACCTCCTCAGAGGAGATATGTTCTCCTCCATCTGTAGGATCTTGGTCCTCCTGAACAGGACAGCAGATCGAGGACAGTTGTTGACCTTGGAGATGGGCATCAGTACAGGGGGAAGAAGGCAAAGAGCCATGGAGGGTAGGAGAACAGGGGTGGGAGAGGGAGAGGGTGGGGCAAAGGAGTGGGCCTCCTTTCAGAAGGTGGTTTTGAGTACTGAGAAGAGAGGAAGAGAGGGGGGCAGGTGTGAAGGTGGTGAGTAGGGAGGATGTGGTGGAAGACAGCTTGGAGGGAAGGAGAGAGGGGCATGAGGAGGGCTGAGATGCCCAGGAGGAGGAGGGAGACCCAGGGAGGGTCTGAGGAAGCACAGAGGACGTCCGGGTCAACAGTCTGTTCTCCAAGTCTGGTGCAGCATAGTTGGAGAAGAGCTTCCTTGTAGATGCAGTTTGCTGGTTGCTGTCCAGACTCAGCTGGACCTGAGTCAGCTCCCTCATGACGCAGGAGATTAGACAGCCTGGGAGGGAACACGTTAACTGTCTTATGATAGATCTATACAAGGAGGGACAGGTCAATATCTAAAGTAAACATACATCTAGTTATTGACCAACTAGTTCAGCAACATTCCTAGTTGGTCCACTGTGTAAGCAGGCGGCATTGTAAAACATTGGCCTGGATGAAGTGTTTGGGTGGGGCATTATCTTGTAATTGAGGTGTAGTAAAGGTGCAAAGTCCAAACAGCACACAGTTCCACTGTAGCTCAGATAATGGTGGAGTACAAAATACATGAGCAAGGTTTCCATCAAAATTAAGAACCTGAACTTGTATGTACTGTATGTATGTAAGTATGGATGACAGAGATGGAACAGGCAACTATTTTACCACAGCAGTGCTGCTGTACAGTCAAGTCTGCGCACAAATAAGAGCCATAAATATTTTACATGTTTACAAAAATAAATGAGCCTTTGTTTAGTAAATAGTGTTGAGTTGTCACACAGTAAACATGACATTAATGGTCTGTTCGTGTCTGAAGCAGGTGACAAGCTCGACCAGTCAATCGGCTTCTACTCGATATTCTATAAACATTGCTTTTACCTGACATGAAACTCACCTTACAAGTCCGTATTCACCTTTTGTTCACCACTGCGTAGCAATATCTATTTGTTTATAGTATTTTTTAAAGACTTGGTTAAATTATAAATAGATGAGTTCCCTGCAGTCTTGACTTCTTCCTGTAACTTTGTATGCCTGTATTACCGTAATGAGGCTTATATCAGCGCATTTAACAACATAACGTTGTCTGCTTCATTACCGTACTGGGGCTAATAAAAGCGCATTTAACCACATAACGTGTATTTATATTTCTAGTGATGCCGTTTATAAAAAAAATTACTCGACTGATTTAACAAGAGTTGTTCATTTTTATAATTATATATTATTAATTTGTATCCAGGGTATAAAAAAGGTCATGTTTGTAGTTGTGTTTGTGGTTCAGGATGAAGGAGGAACTGAGAACATTTCCGCTGCAGCAGCGAGGAAACAGAAACAAGATGAGAATCGAGGTGAAGAATGACGACTAATAAATCACAGCAAACTGACTCGAAATATTGACTTTGGGAAAACATTTGCTCAATATAGTAAGTAAAACTGTGGACTTTAAGTCATTTAACAACATCTGTAGTCGGCCGAAGCAGACAGCCTCATCCTCTTGTTGTGCTGCTTAAGCTAAGCTAACAAGCTAGTCAACTAAACCATCCGAACATTCGGATAATCGACTCGATTAACCGACATGGGCACGAGAGCCAGCCGGTCACAAGACGACCAGATCCCTCCGGTTCTGGGGAAAGATGGCACGGCGCGGGATTCGTACAGGCGGAACCGCTGCTGTAGGCCAACCAGTCTGGTGGTGGAGTTCTCTGGGAGTTTTGAGGACCGGAGCCGGTCAGAGGAGGGCAGTGACTCGGATGTGGGGCACCAGGGGGGCAGTGACTCGGATGTGGGGCACCAGGGGAGCGGGGATGGCAGCCCTGCGGACCCCCACAGCCTCCCCCACAGCCTCCCCTCCATCAGCCAGGCATCCCCATCAGACCTCGGTACTGAGTACAAGCCTGATGAAGCGGATCATGCCGGCAGCCTCGTGGTTGAACCCCAGTCTGGAGGTGACACAGGCCGCGTGCCTCACCGCACTTTCTCTGATCGTCTCCCTGGTAACCGGGGACACTTTAGCGCGAGGACCGTCAGCGCGAGATCCGCCCGGGCGCGAGGAGCTCATCAACGCCCCATGTCAGAGGCATGGATCGGTCTGTATCGCGTTAACAACCGCCCCAACAGTAAGTATTAATGGATATACTGATTTATATTTTACTATCAGTTGTGATACTGCTGAACATTGTTTGTTATTATTATTATTATTATTGTGTTTTTCATCATGTCATGGGGGGGAAATAACATGCAGTTTGGACTGTGACTGGTTTGGATGGTCCACATGTCAGATTCAATCCCAGTCTGATTAAATCTGGGTTTTAGATTAACCCAGAATGGACATTCCTGACCAGATAATCTCACCTCGTGCTTAGCTACATGCCAGAAATGATTAAAAAAAAGTATATTAAGAGCTCATTGGAAGAACAGAAACCAGACCAAGTGAAATCGGTTTAATAGTCTTAGCAGGCTTAGACCCTCAGCAGAAGTATAAACTGTCCTGTCACTCCTGAAGATTATGACATTTTTTGTGAGGATCTGGATGAGTGGATGAACAGTACAGGGAGGTCATTTCCACATGACTTATGAATATCCCTCCTCAGTAAGTTACCACAGTTGAACCAGGTCTAGAACTAGTTTGAAGTATAAAAAGAGACTAGAGACTAGATCTAAAGTGTGGGTATATGTTGTTGATTCAGTGACGAAAGCACAGCATCCATGGTGCCTGCATGGTGCCTGCATGGTGCAGTACTTGTGATGTATGTTGCAGTACTTTAGGCTCTGAAGCTGAAAGGATCCAGGTGTTGGTTTGATGGAACCACGACTGGAAACCGAATCATCTGCAACACTGATCCTTAGCCACAGCTGTTCAGTTTTGTATTATTCCAAACATTATGTGATTCCCATGGGAGCCAGTTAAGATGGTCGTGTTCTTGTATTCATCATCTGACCTGCTGTTTCTCTCCCAGATATTCTCTGTCCCTTCTGCACCAAGCCTTTCCCAGGAGGCCGCATCGAAGATCATCTGCTGAACTGCCTTACCTCTCCCCCTCTCCCCTACAACAGTGAGTTTCAGAATGGACAGTTATTTCCACCAATCAGAGGGTGCACGAGAAATCACCTAAAAATATCAACTCAATAACCCAAGAAGACATTCTGTAAAGTCTTTCACATATAGCGTCAATGTGTTAATATTCCGCTGTGGTTTTGTCAGATATCCTAATGTCTCTTGTTGTGTGTTCTTAGCGGATGTGCTCAGTAAGGACAGTGGAGAGTGCTCCATCTGCCTGGAGGACTTGCTGCAGGGGGAGACTATCGCCCGCTTGGCCTGCCTGTGTGTTTACCACAAGAGGTAACCACTGTACCATGTGACCACTGTGGCTTGCTAATCATGCTGATGCATCCTGATGTTTGAAGCCGATTTCAGCTCGTCCTGAATCATTCCTGTTCAGGTAGCTAATCAGCCCCTCTGTTGATGTGTCATATCAGGCAGCCTCACACACAGCTCCTGATTGGCTGACACGGGTAAATAACTGGCCTGATAGAACTGATTGGCCAGGAATAAAATCAAAGATTGTCACTCGCTTAGGCAAGAGACTTACTTCTATTGACCGGCAAATCATCTAGTTTGTAGACTAGTGATGCACAGTGTGACCCACTCACCAGCCATGTCCCTGACTGTCCTAAGATAGTGAGTCACGCTCTACCCTGACTATTGATTTATTTTGGTACAAGCCCGTCATGTCACTGACTCTCTCTGTGCCCGGCTGGCAACTTGTATTACAATGTTGTGTCTCCAGTGTCAGAGGAGTTCATTAAATATCTCCCCCTCTCTCTCTCATGTGTTTAGCTGTATTGATTCCTGGTCCAAGGTGAAACCCTGCTGCCCTGAACACCCGTTTGATTGACTGGTGTCACCTGTGCAGTCCGCAGTCACACACCTGACTCAGGTACTTTTTAAGAGTGTGTGTGCTTGTCTTTGTGTACATGTTTTAAAATCCTTAATGATTAGTTCATTATGTTACACTCTTCAGTTCTTTTTGAGTATGGAAAATAACCTTTGCAAAAACTTTGCTGTTGAAGGAAGTTAATATTGGATGTTTTCTTTACCCAACAGGAGACTACACTGTATCCCATACTGCAGAAAAGATCTAGAATATGGGACTCTGCTTAATTCAAGCCTCCTTCTCCTTGATGTATTTAGGAGGAGGTCTCTGCTGCGCTGGGTTCAGACCACTCAGACCAACACTGGCAGCACAGCCCTCTTGAACTGCAGACCTCCAGATTAAAGACACCTCCAACTAAAAAAGAGAAAAGATCGAATGATGTACCTGCCGACACCCCTGATCTCTCTGGTAGATCTCCACAGTCTGGTCTGGGGGGGGCTGATGACCTCCTCTCTAGTTGTTGTGGGGGGGGTTTCTTTCCCCCAGTATACTTTCTTTCTTTTGGGCTGCAAAAAAAAAAGAATAGAAAGAAGTGGAGTGCAGAGATTCATGTTACATTGAATGGATGTTTCTGCCCAAAGGGAAATGTAATGATAAACCGACCAATGCAGCGTCTAAGGAGTAACTGTTAATGCGTTTTTTTTCTTTTCATTTTTCGGGTGCTGGAATGTGGGGCTTTTTGTGAATGGGGTTACAGCAGTGTTGTGTTTTCCTGTTACCTGGATCCATTTCAGTAGCAAGTGTCTGTGAGGTGTAAGTCTGTGTTAAGCAGAGTGGCAGGTTGGTTTGTGTAGAAATGTCTGCTTCATCTAGGGGCATGAACAAGGCTGGTGGTAGTTCGAGGGCCATAACACAGGTGTTGGTCGCACCATTTTCAGCACTTTGAACTATCAAGACTGAACCTTTCTGACGCAGGGTCAGTGTGTGTGTGTGTGTGTGTGTGTGTGTGTGTGTGTGTGTGTGTGTGTGTGTGTGTGGTTGGGTGACTGGTGATGTGGGCTGATGATGTGTCTCTCTTCTGCCAGTGTGTGTGTGTCTGTATCATACATATATGTGTGTGTGTGTGTGCTTTGGTATCTGCCAGTCGTGGAAGCTCCTTTAGTTTGGACTGTATCTTTAAATATCTAAACTACTTTAGGAACATACTTCCAAACGACCCTTTCGCCCCCGCTGAAGGCCACATCCGCCTGCTTCTCTAGGGAGCGGCCCAGCCTTCAGGTCCCCTGTACGGTAACACAGCCATCTGCCTCTGACTGGAAAGAGCAGGGTATTTATGGGGGTTTACGCCATGATATGGCAGCTGCCTTTACCCACTGATAGAAGGAAGCCAACAGCTGAAGAGTAATTATTGCATTATTACAACACCACCACCCCCCCCACACCACCCCAAGCCACGCCCATTATTGTTGCTAGGGGTGATCCTTGACTTAGGCTGTCTGTTGCCTTAGCTTGGTAAGACGTTCTTCTTCAGGTGCTCTCAACATGGTAGTTTAATAGAGATGACCTGTGCTGCTCTCCTAAGCATGACTGAACCTCCAGTTGGAGCAGGTGAAGGAGCTCTGTATCAACAGGGTTCTTATTCAACCTCCCTGGAGGTTCTGGCCCAACTTCTCTGCATTCTAAGGTGCTATGGACTGTCTTGCCCCTAAGTGGCAGTCATGAGCATGTTACCCTGTAGTATTGAAAAGAAGAAAAAAAAGAAAAATGAAAAGTATATAAAGCCAAAAGAATGCTTGTTCATGAGGTGTGTGTGTGTGTGTGTGTGTGTGTGTGTGTGTGTGTGTGTGTGTGTGTGTGTGTTCGTACGTACGTACGTAAGTGTGAATGAGGGGAAACATTCAGATCATTAGATGTTACATTTTGTAGTGATGAAAAATGATGTTGTGTACTTTAAAGGGGAGAGAGGGGGTTGTCAGTGTAAATATAGACTATCTGAAGCCCCATATGTTGCTTATTACTATCCCCCAAAGCTGTGCGGTGCAATACCTCAATTTATACCAGTGCTGACACTCTGTAGCTATTCAATATCAAGGATGATATTTAGTAAAGGCTTCATCCTTGGCATTCAGCCACAGGGTTGTAAACCCTTCCCATGGTCTGTGTGATGTTATGCTAATATATTCAACGAGAATGTTTTTAAGGCTACCACAGTGATATCTGCATCCCAAGATATGGACAATCTGCCTTTTCTCTGGTATAGAATCATTTGAGTTTATTTATTAAATTGTAAATAATGTCATGCATTTCCAAAAACGGCTTGGTCTTTATCTGTTCGTTATGCTCTTTCTAAGCTCCAACTTTTGTATGTCTCAAAGTTGTTGTTTTTTTTTATATGTATTTTTTACAATAAATATCTGGTGTGAGCTCTGTGATGTTATTGTCTTTGTTGTCCGTGTTTTTGTGTTATCGTTCTGTAAATGTTTTCAATGTGTTTGAGTTGATGGTGCAAGGTAATTTAAGTGCGGTATTAGATGTTTAGGCTCTTATTGTTGTTTGTGTACTTGGATTGCATCTGGGTGTATGTGACGTCATTGTGGTTGTAATTGTGTGCAAAGTCATATCCTGATGCCACATTCAGGGGGAGAGTTAAACCACGTGATCTTCAGTCCAGGATTCTACTATCAAACTTCATCCATTGATCCTCCACAGAGTCATATGAGTGTGATAATATTGTACTTTAATCATCTTCTGAAGAGTGAGATGCCTCTCAGAATGTTCCACAAGGTGGAGTTATAGTACAGGAAAACCTTCGACAAAGGACTTTCAGTTGGTGAGTAATAACACTTTATGGTTCAAGTTTGGCAGCATTAAGTTAATGTATCACCATCCAATAAAGAATGAACTGTAGCAGCATAGAAGAACATTCAATGTACAAAGACACATTTCATCTCAAGGTTTTTGAGACAACAAGGAAGATTTCTTGAAGATACTTCTCTAGAATGATCAGTGCATGATTTTTAGGTCTTAACATTTTGGCCAACAGTAGCCCTAAAAAGGTGCTTTTATATGAGTTAAATACATAGAAACTTGACATGCTATTACATGTAATACGTATTACATCAAGCTATAGCATAATACAGCACAATATGGCTATAGGTTATGGTCTGTCAACATCCTGTAGTACACTGGATTAAGGCTGAGCTCTTCCTGCACCAGGTCCTCCTCTGCTCCACCTGGTTCCTGCACCAGGTCCTCCTCTGCTCCACCTGGTTCCTGCACCAGGCTCCCCCCTCTGCTCCACCTGGTTCCTGCACCAGGTCCTCCTCTGCTCCACCTGGTTCCTGCACCAGGTCCTCCTCTGCTCCACCTGGTTCCTGCACCAGGTCCTCCTCTGCTTCACCTGGTTCCTCCAGACTCTCTACTTACCTCTCATGTATTTTGCATGGATGCGTGTTCTGACACATGATTTGAGCATCTTTTAGTAAAAGTGTTTATCCATAACACCGTCTCTCACTTTCTTTTCACAGCTGCTGTCTCAGGTAACATGTTACTGACCTGGACATCAGCCAAGGAACGTGCCTTAGCATGTCAGAGTAGAAAGCAAAACAGAACATTTGTCAAACTGTCTCGGATTAAAACAAGACACAAGTCAAACCTTTAACCTGGATTCATTTTCAGACTGAAACCTGATTCTTTGACCTTTGATGGAGGCATTCCTCCATGTGTAAAAGCCACAGTCATTTCCGTGTGATTGAAGGTCGGTAGGTGCCAGGATAGCTTATAGTCGCCATGTGGCTAATATAACAGCATTCACAGACGCAAATAGATCATTACAAAATGCATCATTTTAAGAATGATGACCTACTTTCGACCTACTACAACTATTTTCACCTACGGGATGGTTCTATGTTACAGCCATCCATCATATATGATTAGAGCCATTCCTGATATGTTGATATCATCAATCTTGAATATGAGCAATAGCTATGGCCCATATATTATGACTCATAGAGATGTACCAGAGCCAATATTACCAGAACTAGCATGTCTCAGCAGACAGAGAGGTTATGAAGTATCCATAAAATTAGATAAAAGATTGGACTTCAACTGTACTTCATTTCAACTGTAGTTATCAGAGGGATCACAACATGAAATATGAATGAACAAGTTTAGGGATGTGATCTGAAATAGAGAGAGAGGAGAGAGAGGGAGAGAGAGAGAGGAGAGAGAGAGGGAGAGGAGAGTGAGGAGAGGGAGAGGAGACAGAGAGAGAGAGAGAGAGAGAGAGAGGAGAGGGAGAGGAGAGGAAGCGAGAGGAGAGGGAAAATCTGATAGAAAGACAGACAGGTATGTAGGTATGCAGACAGATCTATTGCTGTTTTGTGACAACAACAAAAAAACTAATGTTGATAGTTAGTACTATGAGTGTATGACTACTACTTCTATCTGTGCCTGATGTTGCTAAATAAATACAAGTAAACTATCTTGTATCTTATAAGCATTTGATAAAAGGTTTGAAATAATTTCAACATGAAATAGAATTCTTACATAATACAACAGACAAAGGCTGTTTGTATGAGGAGAAAAGTGAAAGTATGGAAGAGATCAAAGTACGCTGCCTCAAAGCCAGCTTGTCAAGAAAGAGATATCATTGCAATTTAAAGACATGTGGAAGATAGCAGACAAGGGAAACACGTATCATTCTGTGTGAAGTATTAACAGTTTGTATTATTTTTTCTACATGTACGGTATCCATTCAAGAACATAAGGCTATCAAATGTGTAATAAATGTTTGTTAATATTTAATAATAAACCACAACACACAAGACAGGTTATGCATACTTTTATTCATATTCTTAGGCGCAAACAAACTAGAAAGGATAAGAGAGATAAGACTGCATGAAACTGTACGACATATTTGTCTAAAGACTTCCTGCAATGTAAATGTCAAAGTAGTATATTACAAAAGCAGCTTATAATATAAGTTTGATAATGCAAATAAGGTGTGGGGGACAAAGTACAAACCTTCAATACTTCTCTTCACTCAGATTGATTCAAGCAGGTTTGGTAGAGCTGCTACTGGTCCCTTTGAAACCAGGTGACCATTACTGGTGATATAGTTCAGGTTCCTGTTGAAGCACCAGGTTTCTTTAACCGTGGTGACAGAAAAATGATGCTGAAAGGTGTTTTTTTCTTCTCTCTAACTAGGCATCATCATCATGGTTTTGATTTAGAAGTGTTACTGCAAGATGGAACAGCTAGATTTGATCTGACAGTAGACATCCTCAGGGAGTTTCATTCTTCATCCTCTTCTCTTCCCCTTGTGCTATAAAAAAAATATATATATATATTTTAAAAAGGACAGGTTTTGGTTTTTCTAAGCATTAAGTTAGTATCCAAAGATGATCACCTTTTTGTTGCTTTTGATCTTTGATATGAGGTCGTTGACCCACTTCTGATCTGGGTCAGCACAGAACACACGTCCTCTCTTTGTGGTGAAACTTTGTACGTGAACATAAAGGATGCAAAAACTTTACTTTAAAATACTTTACTTTACATAAAACTCTCAAAGTGATTTGTTTTTTTTCCCCAGGTTTGTTGTACTTTGTGTTTAGGAGACTCACATGACAGCAGGAATGTTACATCCTCCATCTGTCTCCTGCCTTCTGTAGCCCTTCACTATCCTGCGAGTTCCCCTCCCCACTGTATGAGCGTACTTCAGACAGCAGTCCTCATAGGTCCCTGGGATCACACACACACACAACATCAACACCAGGGTTTATAGTTTCATTGCAGTTAATGTTACACAATGTTATGTTAATAAGTGTTGAGAAAACAACTTTGAACTATTGTCATGTATTGTAACCTACCCTATATTCAACTGTTACCTCCTAATAGCATGTTATACAGAATCAAGTCAATACCCCAAAAAATAACCATATGAAGGAATTGTTCAAATGGTGGAGCCTTTTTAAGAGTCTTTTTAATTTGATGCCACTTACCTTGTGCCAAGGCCAGACAGGCACATGCAAGGATCAGAAGAAACAGCAAGACACTAAACCGCATGGTTCAATTTCTTAGTGTGGGACTCTGCAGAAAGACATACTGTCAAACTGGAGGACAAATCATAAATCTTATCTTTTCACTATTTCACAATGATAGTTCCCACGGATTCTCCTTCAACCT
This sequence comes from Neosalanx taihuensis, assembly GCA_030340665.1. Classification (NCBI taxonomy): domain Eukaryota; kingdom Metazoa; phylum Chordata; class Actinopteri; order Osmeriformes; family Salangidae; genus Neosalanx; species Neosalanx taihuensis. The sequence continues at coordinate 15,014,643 of CM059300.1, read as the reverse complement.
TCAGATATGTCTTGCAAAATCTTATCTTAACCGAACTAATACTGGTATGGTTATCATACCAGAACATTTAACAAAAAGCTGAATTTTACATAGATCCTTCAGTGAAGATGCCATACAACATACTACATACAACGATGTACATGTGTTTGGTTCAAAATATGTGAAGTAATGTTGCTTTACATGAATGCAATAAATCACAAATCAATTACGTTTAACTTAAAGGAGAAACTGTGTAAAAAAAAATAAAAAAAAGATTCAAAATCGAAAGCACATTTTAAATATGCTGTATATTAAAAGATTTTGTCTGACTACTCACATTATCCTGGGTGTCTGAGGTGTTTAAGGTCAGTAAGATACTCTTTTAGTTGTCTTTGCTGGTGTGCTCAGGTAAGGCTCAGGTAAGCCCCTCTTATACTGCCAGTAGAGCTGATCGAGTTACACACCTTTGGGGCTTGGCAACAGGTTATTGATTGACATGAAATATTTAGCATGTTCACATGAAAAGAGCTTTTGGCTGAATCTGGACAAGCTTCTCTCTGGGGGAGTCAGTTGGCTGAGTGATGAGGGAATCATGTTAGTTATCAAAATGTTTCCGGTTCGATTTCTGGCAGTGCCAGATTACATTGTGTGCTTAGGCAAGACACTTGTACACTTGTACAATGTCCCTGTACTTGCTATAAGTCACTCTGGATAAGGGCATCTGCTAAATGGCAAAATATACATCTATTATTAGCTTCATATGTACTTATATAAATTATATAAATTGTTTAAAATTCAAATCATAGCCTTCTTCATAAAAGCTGTTATGGAACACTATGAAAAGTCTGAAATAAAACACTTTGTTTGGTGAAAAAAGAAATGCACTAAAGGTTTTAAGTTTGGCAATAAAATTTCCCTTCTCCATATGTTCATGACAGAGGGCAATAAAACTGTTATGAAATAAAGCATTCATATTTGACTTCCATAAAAGTTACACAGTTTTATTGGCTGAGTTTTTAGTGGTGGATTGCCTAACTTGATCATCTTAAAACATGACCACTGTCATGAACAGGGAGTCAGTTCTAACTGTAATGACAGTAGCAGGGAGTCAGTTCTAACTGTAATGACAGTAGCAGGGAGTCAGTTCTAACTGTAATGACAGTAGCAGGGAGTCAGTTCTAACTGTAATGACAGTAGCATGTGATTTAAAAATGAAATGTTCTCAAAATGACTCCTGTTTCCCTCCAGCTTCATCCTGCTCTGGAGATGCATCAAGCATTTGTCTTGTCTTCCTTAAGTTCTGTTTTTGTTGGCATCATCTTTCATTGAGGTGTTCTTTTTGCTTTGATGCAGCTTCTTAATGGAGAATATGTCAGTCCTGAGTACCTGAGGGGATATCTGACGGGGATATCTTAACGTTGTTAAGCTTTCATGATCTATCAACACTATCTGTCATCCATGTTTTTTTGGAGGTTTTGTTTCTGTTGTGTGAAAGTGCTGGATTTGTAGGTTTTTGTTTTGTCTCTGCAAGCTAGTGTATGACTACTGCTGCGATCAACTGTTTTTTGAAAACAAAACAAGAACTGTATTTCTCAAACCACCCATTGAGTTAAGATTGTGTTAAAAAAAAACTGTTAAAATCATGCAATTCTGCAAAATGTATTTATAATATATATATGATTTCACATGATGGATATCTTCACCTCATAAATGTCAACGCAAAGCTTCGAAAAAAAAGCATAAAGTTGGCATCAGGCACCCCGATTCCTGGATATGAAGGCTCATCTAGTTTGATAGATTTATGGTACTGATCTGTAACAAAGACAGGAAGATATTTGTTTTCCAGAAGATGATGGTCCATTGCCAATGTGAATCAGATTAAGGTTGCATGTTAGTTGTCTTCAACATTGGATTAAATTGTGTGCTTTTGAGAATGACAATATCTCTAAAGTCATTAATCAATGTTAAGAGTTGCTTTATTTTGGCATGGATGAATGAATGTCCTGACCTGTTATCTATCTAATGATCTAAGAATGTGTGTTTGTATAGGTGTGTGTTAGTGTATCACACTTTAGTTTTGTGTTTGTGTGTACTTTAGTTTTCAAATGGATTTCCTGGCTACGTAACAGAACAATAAAATTAAAGTGGGAATGCTTTCAGAATAGATCAGTGAATTCTGTTACAGAAATTACATTTACATGTTTATCCAAAGCAACTTACAGTAAGTACAGGGACAATTTTTCCCTGAGGCAAGTAGGGTGAAGTGCCTTGCCCAAGGACACAGTGTCATATAGCCACAGCCGGGGCTCGATCTCACAACCTTCTGATCATGAGGCCAACGCCTTAACCCGTTGAGCCATCTGACCCCCCCCCTATTATTGTGTGGGGAAATTATTTGTGTTTGTGGTGATAATACAATTTAACAGACACCCAATATATTATGTTTTGATAAACATACCTTGTGTGATCAATTAAAATATTATATGCAACAGGTTGAATTACAAAATGATTGTTTAACCTGTATAGCAATGATAGATTTGAAGGACTGCATGTTCAAAATAAATATCTAGGCTAATCTTAGGTATGCTTTACTACTCCATCTAGTGATAAGATTAAATAATGGAATTAAATTCTTCATCAGGTTTGGCCCACTGCTCTCTCTCCAGACTCTCTGCTCTCTCTCCAGACTCTCTGCTCTCTCTCTCCAGACTCTCTGCTCTCTCCAGACTCTCTGCTCTCTCTCCAGACTCTCTGCTCTCTCTCCAGACTCTCTGCTCTCTCTCTCCAGACTCTCTGCTCTCTCTCTCCAGACTCTCTGCTCTCTCCAGACTCTCTGCTCTCTCTCCAGACTCTCTGCTCTCTCTCTCCAGACTCTCTGCTCTCTCTCTCTCCAGACTCTCTGCTCTCTCTCCAGACTCTCTGTTCTCTCTCCAGACTCTCTGCTCTCTCTCCAGACTCTCTGCTCTCTCTCTCTCCAGACTCTCTGCTCTCTCTCCAGACTCTCTGCTCTCTCTCTCCAGACTCTCTGCTCTCTCTCCAGACTCTCTGCTCTCTCTCCAGACTCTCTGCTCTCTCTCCAGACTCTCTGCTCTCTCTCTCCAGACTCTCTGCTCTCTCCAGACTCTCTGCTCTCTCTCCAGACTCTCTGCTCTCTCTCTCCAGACTCTCTGCTCTCTCTCTCTAGACTCTCTGCTCTCTCTCTCCAGACTCTCTGCTCTCTCTCTCCAGACTCTCTGCTCTCTCTCCAGACTCTCTGCTCTGCTCTCTCTCCAGACTCTCTGCTCTCTCTCCAGACTCTCTGCTCTGCTCTCTCTCCAGACTCTCTGCTCTCTCTCCAGACTCTCTGCTCTCTCTCCAGACTCTCTGCTCCCTCTCTCCAGACTCTCTGCTCTCTCTCTCCAGACTCTCTGCTCTCTCTCCAGACTCTCTGCTCTCTCTCTCCAGACTCTCTGCTCTCTCTCTCCAGACTCTCTGCTCTCTCTCTCCAGACTCTCTGTTCTCTCTCCAGACTCTCTGCTCTCTCCAGACTCTCTGCTCTCTCTCTCCAGACTCTCTGCTCTCTCTCCAGACTCTCTGCTCTCTCTCTCCAGACTCTCTGCTCTCTCTCTCCAGACTCTCTGCTCTCTCTCTCCAGAATCTCTGCTCTCTCTCCAGACTCTCTGCTCTCTCTCTCCAGACTCTCTGCTCTCTCTCTCCAGAATCTCTGCTCTCTCTCCAGACTCTCTGCTCTCTCTCTCCAGACTCTCTGCTCTCTCTCCAGACCTCTGCTCTCTCCAGACTCTCTGCTCTCTCTCCAGACTCTCTGCTCTCTCTCCAGACTCTCTGCTCTCTCTCTCCAGACTCTCTGCTCTCTCTGCTCTCTCCAGACTCTCTGCTCTCTCCAGACTCTCTGCTCTCTCCAGACTCTCTGCTCTCTCCAGACTCTCTGCTCTCTCTCCAGACTCTCTGCTCTCTCTCTCCAGACTCTCTGCTCTCTCTCTCCAGACTCTCTGCTCTCTCTCCAGACTCTCTGCTCTCTCTCTCCAGACTCTCTGCTCTCTCTCCAGACTCTCTGCTCTCTCCAGACTCTCTGCTCTCTCTCTCCAGACTCTCTGCTCTCTCTCCAGACTCTCTGCTCTCTCTCTCCAGACTCTCTGCTCTCTCTCTCCAGACTCTCTGCTCTCTCCAGACTCTCTGCTCTCTCCAGACTCTCTGTTCTCTCTCCAGACTCTCTGCTCTCTCTCTCCAGACTCTCTGTTCTCTCTCCAGACTCTCTGCTCTCTCTCCAGACTCTCTGCTCTCTCCAGACTCTCTGCTCTCTCTCTCCAGACTCTCTGCTCTCTCTCCAGACTCTCTGCTCTCTCTCCAGACTCTCTGCTCTCTCCAGACTCTCTGCTCTCTCTCCAGACTCTCTGCTCTCTCCAGACTCTCTGCTCTCTCTCTCCAGACTCTCTGCTCTCTCTCCAGACTCTCTGCTCTCTCTCTCTCTCCAGACTCTCTGCTCTCTGGTCTGAAGGAGCAGTTCAGCTGAACTTCTTCTCGCGCGGTGGATTGTGGGTCTGAGCAAAGAAGTAAAATGGCGGACTTGGCAAACGAAGGTGAGTGGTGGCCTGGTGAAGAAAACAAAACAAAGACTGCTAAGTTATTTACATAATCTATCTATCAAATAGATGGGAGAGATAAATGTAAATGACTGTTTCGCGGCACATCCATAAACGGATGAGCTGTGTTTTGTTTAGGTTTGGCGGGATATGAAACACGGTCATGCTAGCTCTGTCGCGCGCCAGCTAGCCGCTAGCAAAAGAACCGACAAATGACTGAATCTGTTCATCTTCTGAACACATAAAATCATCACCTGAACACATAAAATCATCATTTGAACATATAAAATCATCATCTGTACATATAAAATATAACTGACCGGTTAGATAACACATACCAAGGTCTTAGGTAGCGAGCTGGTTATTCTAACTTGTATTGGGAAGCTAGCTAGCTAAACGTCAACCAGCTAACCATTCACGATGCTGCTTATTTGAATCTAGTTAGCTCCAGATTTAATACTGGAGGTATATACTACATGCATATATCTATACATGTCGGCTTAATAAACCCCTCATGAATACTTAGTTATTCAGGTACATGGTCCTATAAGTCTGTCAGGATGTAGCTAACCCTAAACCCTAGCAACCAGACAGTAGCTGTTTATCTTGTGCTTGATAGCCACACTTCCTTGGCTAGATAGGTCTGGTTAATGTTCCTTTACTAAGTAACTAGTGTTGTGTTAAATGGTTTATTTACTCCCATATCTGTGCTGCTTGGAATGTTAATTTGCTGAAACACCAGCTAACATTACAGTAGGAAATGATTCATGTTAGTAGTCATGTTGAGACAGGCTAACCCGAGGCTGACATCCAGGTAGTGAATTATCTTTAAATGAAGTCACTAGTTACACTGGGTACCTGCTTGTCTAAGCAAATGTTTCTTATTTGTTTTTACTTTCTTTTTTACTAGTCGACAGATATGATTCTGTCATGTCAATGATAGCTGGAGATGGAGCCTCTTTAGCTACTAGTAATTTGTCATTGGGCGTTTTGATATTTGAAGCTACCTACTTTTAGCTGTTTTACTGAGGATGGGCAGAGCTACTCTTCATCTGATTTCTTGCTGGGTTATTGGTTGATTGTATTATTATTGAGTGTGTGTGTGTGTGTTGGCACAATGGCTGCAAATATCAGCAAAAAATTTGATGTAATTTAAACTTAATTTGAACTGAAATGCAAATAAGTGGTTACCAAATTGATGATTGTCTGCAGCAAGTTGTAATCTAAGTTAAATCCGTCTAGTTGATGTTGATTCTTGATTTTTGTCTTCAGTTCAGAGTTCTCCATCTTTTCAAGTGTCTCTTTCTAATTCTGTTCTGTTGTGTTTTCAGAGAAGCCTGCTATAGCACCACCAGTGTTTGTTTTCCAAAAGGATAAAGCACAGAAGGTAAGATTCTGACTCTCCTTAAGACAAAAGCTATCATACTATAGTTTTTGAATAGGATGGATTGACCACATTAGTTTGATTTAACATCTGCAAACTTGCATCATGTTGACAAGCGTTAAGTGTGTGTTTGTTGTGTTCCTGTTTGTTCCAGCGCTCGGCTGATGGATCTAGTGCAGAAGATGGAGAAGGTGACTGGAGCTGGCAGCAGATTTCACCTTCATACTTTGTCTTGGTTAACGTATTCTCTCTGTGCTTCAAGCGAATCTTCTGCTTTTTATTCATTTGAATCCCTAAACTGAATCCCAATCTTCCCTTCACCAGATTCAGACAAAGACGAAGGTGGTTATTGTCCACCGGTTAAAAGGGAAAGAACTTCATCGCTAACTCAGTTTCCACCCTCACATTCTGGTAGTAAACTTAATCTTGACCATCCACACAGTGAAGATCTCAGGTGTTTTAATGGATGTTTATTGATTGGTTGGGTTGTGGTTTGTACCTGTATGGTTTGTTTTCAGCTCCCAAGAACAATGTGTTCATGCCCTCCAGTTTCTGTCAGTCACCAACTGGGAACTCTGACTCAGAACCAGGTGAGACGTCCTCGACGTGTTTTTATTCGTGAACTGTGTCATGCTTTGATTTAAATGACTCTAGAATGGCAGTGTGTTTGTGTGCATGTGATTTAGGAGTCTGTGTCTGCTAAGTCTAGAGGAAGAAGCATAGAGATGACAAACAATTTATTTCTCACTGTGAATTATTAATACCTGAGGATGTGTGCATTTGGACTATTATATCCATGGCTCTTTCGTACTGGTCAAATGAAGATCAAATGTATGAGTAACTCTGCCAAATCCATGATGGGGAAAGGGTTGGAATAGACAAACACTGGTGGATGCTGTGGTTCCCTGCTGGATCCGAACAGCTGCACTACTGTGGGTTCATCAGGGTTGTTATGGTTACAGGCCCTGGGGTTACTAAGGTAGATAGTGTAAAGCTCTCAGGGCAGTAAAGATGTCATTTGGGATATCCTTAACATCTCTCTCTCTTTTCATGGGATTCTTCTGTCTACAGAAGAGAAGCCTGTTGGATTTCGTTTGAAACCACCAACCCTCATCCATGGACAAGCTCCAAGTTCAGGTGGGTCATGATGCTGTTCAGTGTTGGAGGAGCAGTAGAAATGAGACAAGATCTATAGAGAGATCGTATCATTGCATCTCAGCCTTATTAAGTACATTTAGTACATTTAGCAGAGGCTGTGTGTCTGTGGGGAGAGGGAGGGGACACCTGTCATAGGGCACTACTGGACCAAGTACAGGGACATTACCTCTAAGGCAAGTAGGGCGAAGTGCCTTGCCAAAAGACACAACTGACCTTATTCCTTAACCCACTCTGCCACATGACTCCCGCCCCTGAGTGAGGGAGTACTTGTTCTCTCCTCTAATCTCCTCCATGCTCTCCTGTTTGATCCCAGGTGTCCCAAGTCAGAAGCCCAAGGAACAGCAGCGTAGTGTCCTCCGACCCGCCGTGCTCCAGGCCCCGGCCTCCAAGGCCCACACAGAGTCCAGTGAGTAAAGCATCTCTCACCACACACAGTCAAGCCACCACAGAGTTTCAACAGGCTCAGGTTGCCCCCCCTGAGGCAAGTAGGGTAGGGTGAAGTGCCTTGACACAACGTCATGTTGGCACAGCTGGGGTTCGAACCAGGCTCTGATTTACTAACCAGACACCGTAACTGACTGCGTCACATGACTCTCTTGTCCCTCCTGTGTGTTCAGACTCCAGCTGTGGGACCAACGGGGTCCAGAAGTCATCAGAAGGGGCGTCACTGGGGCAGCCTGTCTTCCTGAACAACACTGAGCATTCAGCTGGCCAGGCAACATCACCGGTGAGTGATGAGACTGTGCTGAACAGCAGGCAGGATCTCTGTGAGTGATGAGACTGTGCTGAACAGCAGGCAGGATCTCTGTGTGTGATGAGACTGTGCTGAACAGCAGGCAGGATCTCTGTGAGTGATGAGACTGTGCTGAACAGCAGGCAGGATCTCTGTGAGTGATGAGACTGTGCTGAACAGCAGGCAGGATCTCTGTGAGTGATGAGACTGTGCTGAACAGCAGGCAGGATCTGTGTGTGATGAGACTGTGCTGAACAGCAGGCAGGATCTCTGTGTGTGATGAGACTGTGTTGAACAACAGGCAGGATCTCTGTGTGTGATGAGACTGTGCTGAACAGCAGGCAGGATCTCTGTGAGTGATGAGACTGTGCTGAACAGCAGGCAGGATCTCTGTGAGTGATGAGACTGTGCTGAACAGCAGGCAGGATCTGTGTGTGATGAGACTGTGCTGAACAGCAGGCAGGATCTCTGTGTGTGATGAGACTGTGCTGAACAGCAGGCAGGATCTCTGTGTGTGATGAGACTGTGTTGAACAACAGGCAGGATCTCTGTGTGTGATGAGACTGTGCTGAACAGCAGGCAGGATCTCTGTGAGTGATGAGACTGTGCTGAACAGCAGGCAGGATCTCTGTGAGTGATGAGACTGTGCTGAACAGCAGGCAGGATCTCTGTGTGTGATGAGACTGTGCTGAACAGCAGGCAGGATCTCTGTGTGTGATGAGACTGTGTTGAACAGCAGGCAGGATCTCTGTGTGTGATGAGACTGTGCTGAACAGCAGGCAGGATCTCTGTGTGTGATGAGACTGTGCTGAACAGCAGGCAGGATCTCTGTGTGTGATGAGACTGTGCTGAACAGCAGGCAGGATCTCTGTGAGTGATGAGACTGTGCTGAACAACAGGGAGGATCTCTGTGTGTGATGAGACTGTGCTGAACAGCAGGCAGGATCTCTGTGTGTGATGAGACTGTGCTGAACAACAGGCAGGATCTGTGTGTGATGAGACTGTGCTGAACAGCAGGCAGGATCTGTGTGTGTGTGGATGGTCTAGTCTTGCACTAATGCTTTAGGCACTCTCATATGTAATTAGAATCTCATTTTCCTAAAGTGTTTTTTCTTCTTCATACATTATAGAGACAGCAGTGCCCTGAATCCCCTTCCTGTGTGTGTGATGTAATTGTCTCCTCTAGATGCATGAGAAGGATCTGGATGGAGCGAGCAGGAACAAAGGGGAGACTGCAGAGGAATCTACTGCTGCCTCCTCCTTCGTGTTTGGACAGAATATCAAAGATAGAGCAAAGGTTTTCCCCCCCATCATACATTTATAAAGTCATGCTGGTTTGTCATATGATGAGGCAATATATTAGCCAATGAGAAATACACTGTAACATGATTTATTTGCTGCTAATTCCTCTCTGTTTGTAGTTGGAAGTAAACAGCACAGAGGGCAAGTCGAAAGACCCCAGTCTGATCACTAAGGCAGAGGGAACCAATTATTTCTTACAGTACATCGGCACCCCCAGGTAAAGAACCTGACAGGAACAGGGCTTGTTTACATTTACAGTCTGCTTGCTGAGTGGTTAGGGCATCGTTGGATTCCCGACATTCCCCCTGAGGCTAGTAGGGTGAAGTGCCTTGCCCAAGAACATAACGTAGTTTTGCACGACCGGGAATCGAACCGGCAACCTTCTGATTACTAGCCTGATTCCCTATCCGCTCAGCCACCTGACTCCTTTGATGATGTTGATGACTGTCTCACTCCTCTCTGAGTTCTAAGAGTCTTCCTCGTACCTCTGTCTTTTCTCTCTAGTTCAAAGAACACTGCAAACAAAACAGACACCGGAGCAAAGTTTGTCTTTGGACAGAATATGTCTGAGCGAGTCCTGGTGAGTGGATGAGGGGGGTGGTGTTAGAGCAGCCTCTTGAAGCAGCCTGATCTGGGGCACATCATGGGAACCAGACACTGAGGAACCCTGTGCATCTTGAAGTGTGCGCCTCATGTTGTTGTTGTTGTGTTGTCAGAGTCCTCCTAAGGGTGATCCAGCAGCTGAGGACAGTAAAGAGGCTCCTGCTGTTCCTGTGTCAGAGCCATCCTCACAGGAGCCCCCCCCAGAGAAGGGTAACTATCAGCCCCCCCCCCCCCCCCCCCCGAGAACGGTAACTATCAACCCCCCCCAGAGAAGGTTAACTATCAGCCCACCCCAGGAAGCTGGACCAGAGCCCCCCACAAGGGAGGAGAAAGGAGCGACACGTGACCCTGGTGTGTTTGTGTTTGTGTGTGTGTGTGTGTGTGTGTGTGTGCAGTGAACAGTATCACAGAGTCTCTGGAGGAATCTGCAGCAGCCTACACCAAAGCCACAGCCAAGAAGTGCATCTTAGAGAAAGTAGACGTCAAGACTGGGGAGGAGTCGGAAAGCAATGTTTTACAGGTGTGTGGTGTTGATACAGCACTTCAGGGTGGCTCACCTGGGTCATCTGGGTCACCTGGCTCACCTACCTGGGTCACCTGGCTCACCTGGGTCACCTACCTGGGTCACCTGGGTCATCTGGGTCACATGGGTCTCCTGGCTCACCTGGGTCACATGGGTCACCTTAGTCAGCTGGCTCACATGGGTCACCTGAGTCACCTGGCTCACCTGGGTCACCTGGGTCACCTGGGTCACATGGGTCATCTGGGTCACCTGGGTCACATGGGTCACATAGCCTGTCCTTTCTCTCTCTCCAGATCCAGTGCAAGTTGTTTGTGTTTGAGAAGATGGCTCAGTCGTGGATAGAAAGAGGTCGAGGGCTTCTCAGACTCAACGACATGGCGTCCACAGAAGATGGAACACTACAGTCTCGTCTGGGTGAGGGCAGACTGCAGACACACACACACACACACACACACAGTTTTCATATTGATTTGATTAGAAAACGGATCAACAGTTATCTAAAGAACCCCCATACCTGCTGTTGTGTCTCCCCCATGTCTGTGATGGCGTGCTGATGGCGTCAGTCATGAGGACCCAGGGCAGCCTGCGCCTGATCCTCAACACCAAGCTTTGGCCTCAGATGCAGGTGGACAAGGCCAGTGAGAAGAGCGTCCGCATCACCGCCATGGACACAGAGGACCAGGGGGTCAAGGTCTTCCTAATATCGGTAACATAACCAGCATCACCTCTGCTTATTTCCATTTAAATTCATGTCAAGTATAATTATATGCATTCCATCTGTGTGGTGTGAAGAGTACAGAAACTGTGAGAGCAGGACAGGTGTGCAGCTGAAGTGTGTGTGTGATGGTGGGGTGTGTGTGTGTGTGTGTGGTGGGTTTCAGGCCAGTTCCAAGGACACAGGTCAACTTGCTGCTGCGCTGCATCACCGTATCCTGGCTCTGAAGAGCAGAGCTGACCAGGAGCCCGAGGCCCCCACCACAGCCATTCCGGAGGCCGACGTGCCCCAGTCCAACGAGGACGACAGTGATGAGGACCAGCTGGCCAACACTGCCTCTGCTGCTGCTGCTGGAGGTGGGTGGGGGTGTGTGGGGGTGTTTGGGGTGTGTGGTGGTGTGGGGTGTGTGGGGTGTGTGGGGGTGTATGGGGGTCTGTGGGGGTGTGTGGGGGTCTGTGGGGTGTGTGGGGGTGTGTCCCGCCCGTTTGTCCAACGCAACAATACCCAGTACAGAAGGCTGGAAGGCCAGATGAGACCACACAGGCCGATTGACATTCAGCGAGGTCCAAACACAGCAGCCCGGAGACCCTTCCAGCTGAAGAGACGGTGAGGCTGGCTGACTTCTTAGTCTTCATAAGTGACTCCTTAACATCTCCATAGGGGAAATATCACCAAGTATATTTTACATCACACATATACAGTATATATATATATATATATACACACACACACACACACACACACACACACACACACACACACATTTTCAGATTTCTCAGCTAGAAGTTTGCTGGCAGTATGATTCGAGACCTTGATGGCGTTTTTGTTTCCAGCTTAATTTCTGTTCTGTTATAATCTTGCCTCCAAATCCATCCAGGCCCTTACCTCCAGTTCATCAGGCTCAGAGAGATGCTCGTCAAGCCACTTTTCTGTTCCGAAGGGGCCTCAAGGTATGAATTTACAGGTCTATTTGACATGCTTATTCCGTGTTTGTGCAACTTACATGGCGAATAAAACAGGCGAGATATCCTGTAAAGATGTGGGACTGAGTGTATCATCTGTAAACCTTTTCTTTCTGTTAGGTTCATACACAAGTACAGAAGCCTGTTCAACCCCTTGTTTCAGGCAGAAACAGGCAGTAAGTTTTTGAGTTGATGCTTGATATTCACCCACCCTCGATTCCATGGATGTGGGCATGAATGTCACATTCATGACATTTTAAATGGATTCTTCTTTGGGAGAACGGTCAGAAAACAAAGTTGTGCATCTACCTAATTGTTCCCCCAGGTGGCGTACATCAACAAACAGCAGTGGAATCCTCACTGTGTCCATTGATAACCCCACAGCCAGAACACAGCCAGAGTGAGTACTGTTCACTGTGTTTACTGCATGACAAGGATCACATGCCACCGTCCCAGTCTCATGACTCCTCAATGTGGTCTGTTTCATGTCTGGTTTTACCCAGGCCTCCGAGTGCTTGGTCCCTCCACCCTCCAGCACCCAGTATACCTCCACCGAAGATGGACGTCGTGGAGGAAAAGAAACCACCTAAGGGAGTTCCTCTGCAATTTGACATCAAACAGTGTGGGCAAACCAGTGAGAACAACCACTTGTATTAAAAGCAGTCGAAAGTGACCTGTCACAAATCAAACCAAAATAACGTGTTAATCTCGCAAGTCTTTTGAATCGAAAACATTATTAAGATAGTCCAAGACAAGACTGGCAGTACAAAAAAGCAAGTTGAGGTTGGACAATTGACCTTTCACAGGATACTGATAGACCGGACACATCACACACTTTCTTTACACATGCAGCGCAACCTTGCCAGGTCGCCAATGACTTGAAAGCTCGCCAGCGATTATGAAAAGATCGTAATCTTTTTTTCTTTATTTTTTTCGCAGTCACTTAAACCACAGATATGCGGATATATGCGTGTGAAAAGGAAACACATAACATCGGATAGTTAAACCTCGCCCGCTTTTTCATTCATCAGTTGTTTGTTTGTTTTTTTCACAGCAGACCAAGATAACTTTGAACGAGCGATTCCGGATTCTCAAAGATCAGCGTGTTGCCACGACTGCAACAGCAAGCAAAGGCAGCCGATTTGTCACCGTGGCTTAGTGCAGGACAAACAGAAGAAGGGAAATGCTTCAACAGCCCTTTCTATCCCTATACCTCACTCAATGACCAACCCCACTCAGACCCATGGATGAATCCAAGGGTCTTGAATGACTCTTTACAAGGGGGTTTAATGGGGAAAATAAGAATACCCTGGCCACTAATATTCAAAAATTAGGAGCTGTTTTAAATAAAGGCATCCGAATTATTCACACTGTATTACAGACTGTGTTGTGTTAAGAGGCTTTTGTGTCAGGAAGAAATGGACAATGGACTCTCTGTTAAGGCCACTCACTTTCTTTGAGAGATTGTGGCAGGGATATTTGTTTGAGCTGTGAATAATGTGTAAGTGCTTTTGAAGATTTAAAATAAAAACGTTTTTTGTAATGTTTTAAATAAACAATCGCTACACATTGTTTTTTCATAGTTATGCAAGATACTATGCTTATCTTGTTGCCGTGCATTTATTGTTTTGATGACTGTTAAAAACTACAAATTTGTGCTTGTTTTTCAGTGGTTTGATCAGTTCCATTGTAATAGCATTAGGAGGATCTATTCTTATTTCAGTGACACATGAGAACTGGATTTAAAGGCAGTAGCTTTTGACAACCAAGGGCCAAGGCAAACGTTTGTTTAGATGTGGTTGTGCAACCATCCCACTAAACTGCCCTGACTACAATCTTCATCTGTGTAGTAAGGACCATTTGAATGGAAAAAACCGGAAGGTGTATACTATGGATAGTGGTAAGTCAGCTGATGTGGCCGTGTAGTTGAGGCATTGGGCTCGTGATCGGAAGATTGCAAGCTCAGTTCCTGGTTGTGGCAACATGACGCTGTGTCTTTGGGCAAAGCACTTCACCCTACTTGCCTCAGTGGGAACGTCCCCATATGTGCTGTAAATTGCTTTGGAAAAGAGCATCTGTTAAATTACCAAATGTAAATGTGTTGATGAGGGAGCCATCTTGTGGCTCCAAACAGTAATTCCAATGGAATATATATATTTTTTCCATGGGAACTTCACATATCTGACCAAATGTAGATTGTGCATACTTTGATACAACAGGCACTGGATCTAACCTTCCTCTAACCCTTGTTAGTCATGCAGGAATAGCTCTAGGTTGAATTTGCCAACTGACCTATTCAGAATCAATGGTGTTTTACCAGGCAAATTTGAAAGCGATATTTCCCCACACTTCCTTACATAAAGTCATCTCATTTATAATTTACATTAGTTGAACATTTATAGCATCCAAATAGTAAACAGTGTCTGGTGGCTAGGAATCAAAGCACAAATAACAATTGATGTAATCTGAATATTGCATTTATTTAAATACATTAAAATTTGCAATGTAACAAAAACTATTGGCATATGAAATTCAAACACCATTTAAAATGGAAAAAAAATACATGGCTCACTTCATTTTCTGTAGCTAGCGTCAGCAACACTAGTTTTTCTCTGCAAATCTCCAGCTGTTTGCTCCATTTCCCCCCTCTGACATTGTTCACAGACTATTATCTTACAATAAGAGTGCTGAATAAAAATGAGGTAAGAAAGTGGTTTGAAGATTACAGATCATGCAGAACATGCTAAACAGCAACAAAAATATTTTGTTGTGGAGAAAAAAAAATGAAAAAAAAACAACAATGTGGATTTACAAAATAATCGATTGACACAGCTTTGCATCTTTGGTTACAAAGTATGTTGAACGATTTCACAGCTTTTCCCCCTTAACCAAAGACAAATGCACATGAAGACAAGGATATAGTGAGGGGGTACGGGCGAAGATTATGGCAATACTTTCTATCGATAGAAGAAACTAGCTCAGGTTTTTGTCATTAAAATAGGCTCCAATAGATTCAGGTTACAATGTCCATGTCACAAGAATTGGCGTTCACCTGTACAAACTTGCTATGCTTTTGATACTTAACACTATATAAAAAGATGTACATTCAAACTGGATCTTGCCATTTGTGAAAACTAAGCCGCCGAACTATATCTGCCGTTAGTGTTAGACTAATGTCAGACTTTATTGCCTACATAGAAAGGTATTTCTTGTTCACTGACCCCAGGATTTTCCGTGTCCAATCACTAGAAACAGAGGAAAACTTGTGTGTGCTTGTGTGTGTGTGTGATCATTTTGGAAAAAAAACAAGTTTCTTTTCATGACATTGTTCCCTTTAAGAAAATAGCAGCCCTGCAATAAATAATTATAATAGTAGACCTCTGATGCATGGATTGAACTCATGATGAAGTAATGGCAGCGGTGACGGCTCTGAAAATAGACACTTTCCACTTTAGAACATGAAACAGCAAGGCTAAAAATAAACCTGCCCACCCACCGGATTATATCGCTTTACAAAAATATCGGACTTATTCATTCGTCCCAACTGTGAGCTGTACCCCCTCTTCCACACCCGGGGGGCAGGGTCAATTCATGAGTCAGCATGTAGTCCACAGGCTCTGACAAAGCATTCAACTCATCCAAGATTGAGCATGGTGCCACTTGTAAGATCCCACCTCCGCCTCTCTCCAGATGATTGCATTAACACTGGGAAGGCCTACAGCAAACATTCATGCGTGTCTTCACAAACACACTGACAATTTCTTAACATACACACATGGACACGCTGCTCTTGGTTGTGGACAAGCTGGTGGCTTTCACATTCAAATTGTAACTAATGTAGGATTCTCTTTTGACGTGTTTTTCTCTCCCTTGAACGGTATCAGGTTCAAGCAGAGGTGACGTTAGGCTGTGTTTGTTGAGGGTGTTGGCTGGCTTCAAGATTGGCCTGGTGTTGCTGAGGCTGGGCCTGATGTTGCTGGGCCTGGGCCTGGTGTTGCTGGGATTGGGTCTGGGCATGGAGTTGCTGTTGCTGGGCCTGGTGTTGCTGGGATTGGGGCTGGGCATGGAGTTGCTGAGGCTGGGTCTGGTGTTGCTGGGGCTGGACCTGATTTTGTTGGGGCTGGGGCTGGGCCTGGTGTTGCACTTGAGGCTGCGATTGTAATGGAGCAGAAACATTAAAGCTGTCCGGCCCCTTGCTGGGGAAGAGCGACTGTAGAGTTTGTGGCTGCTGGGACGGAAAGCTGTGACAGCTGGTCGTTGTTTGCCAATGACTTCAACACAGCATTCTCCTTTCCAGTAGAGAGTTCCTCTCAAACAGCTCCTTGATCTGCTCCTTCAGAACCTCCACCTCCTCGCGCACAGCATACATTAGATGGCTTTTCACCAGGTCCTGAGCAGGCAAAACCAAATGGGGAACAAACCATAAGCTCACAGGTATCCTTTTGGTACATTCAATCCACACAAGGGATGTCATTCCTAATGTCCTACAAAATAGCATATGATACTGCAATCATGATGTACATTACGGGAAACCTTTGTCTATTTGAAAGGGAAAATAGTATTCTATAGTTACTGTTATGGATAGCAAACCATATTGTAGGTAGTATGTATAAGTAGTATGCTAGTATGTATAATTGCATTAAGTTAGACACATTTATTTATTACCATTTATTATACTTACCATTGCCTGTTCAATCTTTATTGTCAATGGCAACAACACTGGCTCCAGAGGCACTAAAAATTGAAGAAATGATCATGTATTAAGACAACTAGGCTTCACAAACAAATATAATAATCAATATAATCTGTATGCAGCCTGTCACATAAAGTAAGTTTTATGTATTGACTCTCTTCACTGTTTAGCCAATCAGTTAAATTTAACAGTTTGAGTCAATTTAAGAATCTGGGTCAACTGGGTCCCCGGAGAATGTGGTTTGGCATGTTTCGAGTTATAAAGGATACAGACTTGTTTCCAACTAGCTTTGTATGGGAAGAATATAGGTATATGTTGCAGTGCAGAAATGTGTCATTTATTTGATGTGCATGCTTTCACACATTCTTTAATTCACACATTATTTAATTCGGCTACTAAAATCCCATGTAATGCCAACAAAGCAGGGTCGAGTATAAGTAAGCCAAGAGCAAGTCACGCTGCACATTTTAAACAAAATGCATAGAACAAGCAAAACCCATTTAAAGAAGCGGCAAATAAAAATAAGTTTACCTGCGCGACGTCCCCTGTAAGTATACACAGTGACCCCGAACAGCCGTGCGGGGACACCGGACAAGTCGGTAGGTTGTAAGAAATTGTGCACCGCATGACTGGACAGACAGTGCTCCTTCACCAGCAGTTGTAGAAAGAAAGCCTCTAATAGCTCGCTGAGATACTAGGTCAAGTTTGAACTACCTTTAGCGAAATGAAACGTGAGCCTCGCATTTGTAGCAGTCGTAAATGATTTACGAGGGGTGGGAGAAAGGCCACACCTCCCCCGGCTCTGCTAGACAAGGAGAAAGAAGATGAACTTGGATTTGTTTTATTGCAGTGTAGCAATAGCGTTGGACAGGATCTCACAATAGCCTTGTGCTTCATGGTATCATACTCTCTTATCCTACATTTTGATGGTAAAGGTACATCGCGAACAGGGGTCAATGTGGCGTTAAAAAGTTTAATTAATCAACTCGAGGAAAGTAGCAGTTTGCCTAGTCACTACAACTTAAAAGTAACAGATATTCCAAGTATTTTTCGGGCCGTAAGGCTCCGTATAGCTCCTCTATATACTGCACACCTATCTCTGTTCTTACGTCAATAAATACCATACGACGTGACTGAACTTAAACCTTTATTCACAGGGGAAGTTTTAAATCAATAGATGCATTCTGTTATGCTTCATTATTCAATAAATTATCTTTATTAACGATATGCAGCATCTTGCATCCTGGTCCACACAAAGAATTGGAGTCTGACTCTCTCAAACACACTTGCAATAACCACATAACACAAAAATGTTGCTGGGGTGGAGCAAATGCTCCGATGATTAGCATCAACTGGACGCTGCCACACTCGCATCTTGTAAGGCTGACAGGATCCCCAACTCGGACACTTTTCTGGGAAGTGATTTGGAGAGTGGGTTAGGCTAACCCAATGTGTGTTTGATTAAAGTTAAGGAGGCGTGTACATGGACATGCGCACACGTATGAGGTCTGCTGTATATACAGCCCCCTCCCATCGAGCAGACCTCATGCAGATCTGGAAATATTCCCTATCGTGAGTTTAGCAAGCTTTTTAAGACACGGGCCTCTTTGCAAGTAGCCACTGTTCATGACTGAATGTTCCTCCCTGCAGTAGACAAGAATCAATGTTCAAAGATGAGCTGTGATGATGCTCTGCATTTCCCAGACGTCCTGTGAAAACTCATCCAGGAGCAACTGTTCACAAAGACTGTTTGGAGCCCAGAACATGAGATGTGGTAGCGAATGATGTTTGAACAACACCACCACCTAGTAAGGCCCCTCAGCACCCACATGATCAGACTGAAGCCTCACAGCTCTTGTTAAAGCCACGGCCTTCAACACACGCAATACACGGCAAAGCCACCAATCTGGCTTTGTACCCTGGGGAAATAGCACAAATAGTGTGCAACTGCTCGCATTCCGTTTTCAGGGTGCGCAGGGCTCAATGCTTGGCTAAGATCAAAACGACATGCCGGCAAGTGGTATGCACTCTTATCCTGGTCTGTCTTGCACAACTCCGGAGTTGTAAAGTTTACTTTGTGCAAGAGCAGGAGAGGCGTGCGTGAGAGTTTGGTGATCAAATGTTACAACTAGTTAAGCTACGAATGGTTGGGAAGGGAGAAGGGGTCCGAGAGAACACTGCCAATAAAAACCTGTCTCAATTCATCGGGGGCAGGGGGTGGGGCACTGGCAACTGTTGCCTGATAGTGGAACTGGGAGAGGCAATGACAGTGACACAGAAAAACCAGGTTAGGGACCTCCTTTTCACCCCTTGAGCACACAATAAAAAGAAGCTCAAAGCTCAAAAGCAAGGCCAGCGACAACGCATGTTCACGGTGTGTAAGTGTGGCAAACTCCCTTCTGGTAAACTTCGGTGCCCTGCTCGTTAAAGACACCCTGCAATGTCTTCAAGGTGCAGGTGCAATCGAACTAGCTTCACATGCGCAAATGTTTCTCTGCTGTTAGACACGGAATGCCTTGTTTTCCATGCAAAAGTGCTTTAAAATCATGCTCTTGTCATGTGAGCATAGCTGCTGTTATTTTACAACAGGTGTCATGATTAGCCAATCGGCACACAATGTCAGAAAACAGCAGACTGATTATCACAGTACATACTTAGGCCAAGTAATGCTGACAAATGCAACTGACGTGACACAATCTATTAAGGACCCAAGGCCACTACTGGCCACTTTCAGCCAAGCTGCCAGTGTAATTCCATCTGTGTGCTAATAATAGGAGTGTGTGTGCCAGCAACACACCCCAGGAACAGGAAGGGATCCCAAGTGTTTCAGGCTGAGGCCCTTGAAAGTCACTCATGCCCCGAACTTCAGGGGAGGTTAGGGAAGGGGAGGGTAGAACACTACAAACCAGAAAAACTCACTTCCAAGATGCTGAGTCCCCCGCTCCCCACAACTCCATCAGTGTCTCTGTTGGAAGACGCTAACCAGTCAGTCAACGTTTCAATCAGTGGCCTTCAGTCAGACCTCGCCTAGGGCTGGAAGAGCGAAGGGGAGGTAGCCGAGTGTGAAATGACTGCATATGTGTGCAGGTTCTGAGCCTTTTGCTGGTGTCCTCAGAACCTTTCTGATTGCAGTTTGCTTGAACCCATCGGCTGTTCTGCCCGTCCAGATATAGTTTCCATGCCAACGCACAGGTTTGTCAAATTGTTTCGAAAGAATGTTCTGCCTTCTGAATGTACCCTCATTCAGGCTATGGAGGTCCTCTATGTTTGGTTCCCCATCCATGAACATGAACATAGTTTGCCACTGAGAACTTCACTGCAAACACAAACGCAAATATCATGCGGCTGCCCTCACACACGCATGCACACAGGCAGGTCTGTTCAAGCCAGTACAGTACCTATCAATGTGGGCCTTAGAGTCTTGCAGCCTGTGGCCAGACTGGAAGGCCTGGTAGAAAGCCATGGAGGGGTTCCTGTCCGAACCAAAAAGAGAAGGAAAAAAACAGGAAGGGGGACAGAGAGAGAGACAAATAGATATAGAGAGAGAGCAAGAAAGAGAAAGGGAGAGAAAGAGCGAGACAGATATGAATTGTAGGAAGAATAGAAAAAGAGGAGAAAGCAGGCCTGGCTCGTATTGAGCAACCGAAGAATGTTCAAAGATACTTATTAGCTGGAATTGCTAAGTTAATTGGAAGTTCCAGGTAGAAACTAAACTGGTGTGTTTTCTTCCCATCTCTCAGTAACCACTAATCACCCCTAAAGAAATCCCAGTACGCCGTCAAGACGTGTTTCATGCCAGAATCTAAAAAGTTCAACAACATCTTACGTTGGGGTCTACAGACTGAGAAAAGTTTGTCTTTTGGTGACTGCTGCTAGTAAGAGGTGGGGAGTGGGGGTGGTCAGATTCAGATGGTTAACATTACCTCCTTTGCCCCTAACTATGGGGCCTTTTGAGGCCACGAAGTGTTCTACACAGTGTGTCTATAACGTGTGTGTGTGTGTGTGTGTGTGTGTGTGTGTGTGTGGAAGGAAAATACCCCAGCCCCTCGTTCACTTCAGAAAAATTCAAAACACACATACGGGCGTAGGCGCGCGCACACACACAACACACACACACACATCTCTGCACTGAGGAAGAACAAGTTGATCAACTGCATGTGTGAACGTCTCAACTCGAAGACAGAGCTCTTTCCTAGAAACCTCTGGCTTAAATGTCACATTAACTCAGGACCGAACACTTTAACAGAGCCCCTTCGTTTCTTTAAGGTTTGTGGGGGTGGCTGAACACAAAGTACTGCCCAACCCCCATGTATTGGTAATGTGATAAACACAGATTCGTACAAAGGCTTCAACAAGAACACACTCGGACAAATGAGTGAGCTCAGATGATCTTCGAATCTTCATGAGGTCATGACCGTAAAAGTCATCCTCCATTTTCAAGTAGTAAACATTCTGCTCTGAAAGAGCCTCTTTGTAACGTGCATCTTCTACCATTCTCCTTCGCTCACAAGCAAACTCTAATCCAACGTGACCCGTTTTCGCAAGCCAATACCTCCGCCAAGCAAATGTTTGACCCAACAGCACACAGAATTAATCTTTAGAGTGATTTCTCTTATTTAGCCTGACTTTGCCAATATACCGGCTTCCTTCACTAATGTGTATTTGTAATACCAGGACACGGAAAGAACGGTAAGAGAGATAGGGTGAGAGAAAGAAATGGGGGGGGGAAGGAAAGAGAATGGGAGAGAGAGAAGGAGGAGTGAGAGACTAGTGTACCCTTCAGTCCTCAGGCCCAACTTTCAGCCCCATAGCAGAAGTAGGTCAGGACTATTTAGATTCCAGCGCCCTAGGGGGTCTGGGGGTGGGTAGTTCCTGAAGTCAGGGGAGAGAGAGACGAGGAGCGTGTCCCACTGCCACTGTAATAATTCAAACATGGCTTCTCTTTGGAAATTGAACCCTTGTAGGCCCCTGCTTGACCAGGTGGCAGAGAAGCCTGGAAGGAACATTTCAACCTTCAATTGAACCAAGCCAGCAACATACATACCACACATAACTAGATGGAATAGGTGTGTAGGACAACCTGGGCTGAAGCCAGTATGTCGTAGGCCTAAGCTGTATGTATGTTGAAATAGCCTATTATAAGCAAGGCTGAGGACATGCTGTTCTCTGTAGATACAATGGAGGGCTTCGGTGTACCTGTGGCAGAGGTGATGACTGAGGGAGTGCTTACAGACAGAGTCAGTCTTGCTAGAAGAACAATAGTGCTTTCAGAATAAAGAAAGGTATTTGACGTACAAGCTACTGCTTAAAACACACAAGTTCCTTGCATTTTCAAGCAGCTGTAGTTGGTTGTGAGGGCAGACGGCCTCAGTGATCACCCTACATCCTCATCCTCCTCCGAAAAACAGGAAACAGCAGGACGCCCTCCCAAAGGTCAGAGGCAAAGTGACACAAATGACATATGCTTTTCCAATGGGCCCACTGCATGGTGCTATGGGCCATAACCTGCAACCATTACGACCTTCATGACAATACCATACGTCCACACAAGCCTGAACAGTAAGGACCTTCTGTGTGAGGGGTAAAATATGTATAAACAAACCCCCCCCCCAAAAAAACACAGGGACAAGCAAACCTTATTGATTCCGGTTATAGAAAAAAAGTGCTGCCTAATAGACTTGAGGATTTAATCAGGCAGAAGAGAAAAGCTTATGAGCACTGGTTGAACTCCCAACTCAATTTCAACATATTTTCTGACTGACACCTGTTAAGATTTGTATTTCACTGAAGTCTAACAGGGAGAGCGGTGCCAACAAACTGGAAGTGTAGCTTCTCCCTCTACGCGGTCGACTGAAACTTGTTTAGCGATGAAGAAACTCAGGGCTCCGCCCCCCTGCACAAGAATACCGAGCCAATGCTGTCGAAACGAACAACCACCCCTCCTCCTCTTGTCCACCCACTCACTGTCTCTCTCCTGTCTGTCACTGCCACACATCCCCCCCCTCACCTACTTTTCTGGCTCTGAAGGAGTTATTTTAAGTTATACATTAGGATTCAGTGACAGAAGTCTTTCAGCAGGTGATTACTTTTTAATGGATTTGTAAAAACTCGGAATTCCAAAAAGGCATTTCTGAATATAGAGGTTTGCGTTACCTCTGGTTGCACTTTTCCTTATCTTACTGAGGAAGGAAACACGAGTTTCAGTCATTAGACCTAAAGACTGCTTCTGTATTTCTTGACAAGAGATAGAAAGAGAAGGACGTCATACATAACTTGCTTCACACTCTCTACAGCACCTCCCCCAGGAGTATCTATTGTATTGTTCAACAGCAATGGTATTCTGCACATGGTATTCTACATCTTTCCTTTAAACACTGTCTGTCTTTCTTTGCTTGCCTGTCAGTCAGGGACTCTACCTCTAGACCAGGGGTGGGCAATTCCAGTATGTATGAGGACCGCTGTCCTGAACGTTTTAGATATTTCCCTGCTTCAGCACACCTAATCAAATGAACAGGTTGTTATTAAGCACTGTGGAAGCCTGAGAATGACCATTCATCAGGACAGCGACCCTCGATGACCGGAATTGCCCACCCCTGCTTTAGACCCTGGGAAGGAGGTAGCACAGAATGTACAGATGAGCTGCTGTCAGGTCTGGCTGGTTTGGTGCCCGGATGGGGGGTTTAGCTTCAAAACCTGGCACCTCTGTGCACCATGGGTGAGGTGGGGTTAACTATTCGTTTCTATGACATTGGGATTAATTCTAAGTTGACACAACATGACAAAAGAGTAAGATTAAGTCACCATTCTTAAATTTGTTGTCAAGTTTCATCCCTTTTCAGT
Source organism: Neosalanx taihuensis (assembly GCA_030340665.1). Taxonomy (NCBI): domain Eukaryota; kingdom Metazoa; phylum Chordata; class Actinopteri; order Osmeriformes; family Salangidae; genus Neosalanx; species Neosalanx taihuensis. The sequence continues at coordinate 14,991,171 of CM059300.1, read as the reverse complement.
ATAGAAACATTTTAACCACACGAGAGGGTGGGTATCATGACTGGGGGTGATGTCACGTGGAATGAACCCATGTGACAAAAAGTGTTACGGTGGACACGCCCCCTTCTGCCACATCCTTATCTGGAGTACAGGGCCACTGCGGAAAGACCACTGTTTGCTGTGTGATACGACTGCACTATCAGCCAAGACCTCTGCTGCTGTAAAGCTTGGGAGGGGGGGCGGGGGTCTCTTCAAAAGCTTAAGGAGCTCATTTGACAGGGAACCAATGGCAGAAGGCCCACTCACTTGAATCCTCAAGCTGCCAGAAGACCAGCAACAGCATCAGCTCCTTTAAATGGCAGCGAATAACTGGAATTCATCTGCATGCTGAATCACAATGACCACAGTCAAACAAGGTATAAATACAAAAATACCACCTTCCCCAATGCCCAATGCATACAGCCTGCGCTATAAAGTCTGTAAAAAGAAACCATACTACAGATTTGAGCCACTTTACCATTTCCTCTTGTGCTTGCCAACCTTGAGGTCACAGCTGCGGAACTGAAAGTCTGACGTTTAAAAAGGAAATGAGTAAGGTGACAACTTTTATCTGTATCTGTGTGAGGGTAGGCATGCGATCTAGTTACATACCCATGTATCTGCAAAGATCAAATCAATCTTAAAAAGAATCAATAATAAGAGTCTGGTACGTGTCTTTGATTCACCAAGGCTAGATCCAAATATCGTCAAAACTGGAATTAATAATACAGCTATAAAACATTATAAATCCCTGTTATATAACATTTCTGCTGCAAAAGTGAACATTGTTCAGCTTTTTCAGTGTAAGCTCCCATTGTCAGTTTATTTAAATAACACAGTAAAAAGATGCCTATATCTAATGCACAGCCAGCTTTAGTGGTTGCCTGAAAGTGGAAAATCAAACACCCTTTTTGGGGAGTGTTAAGCTGAGGGGGTGATGGGTGTTTCCACGAAGTTGGCTCTGGTGCTCTTTCAAGCCCTAATGAGTAACACTAAACATTATACTTCCTTTCTGTGTGCTTGTGCTCCGCACCCCTCCCTTCTCCTCTCCTCCAATCCTGTCATTTCCCCCTCCATGTATAGCCCTAGCCAGCAAAGTGTGAGTCTGACCAGCCATACAGCACCAAAATCCTATTGTTTGGATATTGCGACTTCCTTATGACAAGAGGGTCAAAAACCGACACTTACCTCACCGAGTTGCTTGTGTGTCAATAAGAAAACTAACCTTCTGCGTTCTATCTTCAGCATAGACACAAAAGGTCTCAAGATACATGTAAAGGCTAACGTATGACTCATCACTAAGAATTTATTTTTGCATGTGAACAGACTGTGAATCTGAACAGTACCTGTTCAGAATCTGAACAGTACCTGTTCAGATTCCTTAGAGTTCTTAACATAGAAGCAGGTGCTTGCTAACTGTGTGTATCAACTTGCTTAACTGTGATTTACCTGTCATCATCTTCATCCACAGGTATGGTAATTCCAAACAGGCTGTTGACAGATGGGCTGGTCAACTGCAGGTTCTCAGGCATCAGCGGCTTCAGCGGGTCTTTCCCAGAGAGAGGATGGGAGGTTGGCTGGCCAGGCCCTCCACCGTACCCACGCTCCCCCCTCCACCTGTCCATTTCCTACAGACGAGAGGCCCTGGGCCCCACTTGTGTTCCCAGGAGTTCCTGCACCATTGGGGGGATCTGAGTCTGCTGACCAGGAGGCAGGACAGAGGGGGTGGGTTTGGCGTGGTGGAGGCTGCACTAGAGGCACTGAGCATGGCAGGGGGCACGCTGGTGCTCACTGCTACAGCAGGCACATTCTGGGCACCGGGGGAGCTGGGTAGAGGTTGAGAGGCTGCCCGGATGAGGCGTAAGGACCTACAGACTGCTGCGGCAAGGTAGGCACCATACCCAGCAATGAGCCGCCAGTACCTCCCAATCCTCTTCCTGAGTGCTGCATCAGGGTTGAAGCTGGCTGACTGACGGGTACAGAGCTCCCTCCAGCAGTCAGCAGCTCTACTCCATGCCCAAGCATGGCAGCCCCGCCATCCGCAGAAGTCCCGACCGGCGAGGGTCCCTGACCCAGAGACTGTCCCACAGAGTGGCTTGCTATGGGGAGGGTCTGACCCACCAAGGCCACTGGCTGCATGAGTGCAGCCTGGTGTTGTTGGTAATAGTCTGCCTGGTTCTGAGGAAGACCTGAGGACTGGTTGGAAAGGTGATGTCCCAAGGGAATCTGCTGTAGCATGGGCTGCTGCTGGGGTGGGTAGGCTAGTGTCTGAATCTGGCCTGCAGAGGTAATACTTGGAGACTGGCTGCTGTGCCCAATTGGAACAAAGTTCTGGGAGGCAGCGCTTGTAACATGTCCTACTGACGGCTGCATGGCTGGTGCAGTCATCGACTTGTTGGAGAAAGTGCTCTGCGTGACCGCTCCGCAGCCAGCCTGTTGTCCAACACTGTAGTTTGGATGATGGAGTTGCTGTTGCGTCTCTGCTGAGTGTGTGTGAGAGGTAGACGCTGAAGCATCCGCCATGGAGCCTAGGCCCTGGCCTGAGTGTGTCGCTGGGGCAACCATCGAACCACCTGTCATGCCCAGCCCACTGTCCCTGTCTGTGCTGGGGTCTGGATGTTGGCATGTCTGATGCTATCTACTGATCTGCTGACCGCAGAGCCCTCAGAATCTTTCTCGAAGAACTCCATACAAGTCCATCGACCCCTTTTGAAGGGCTCTCCAGTACCATGATCAAGTTTGATAACCCTGAAGCGTGAACTGCAGCTGGCGATGGAGTTTGTAGTAGAAGGTGTTGAACTACTCACCACTGGCTGGGACGTGCATATTGACGTATTGGTAGTTCCCCCACTTGCTGGTGGGATAGGCTGTTGTTGCACAACCCCAGACAGTGTGATATGAGGACTGGTAGCAGAACTTGTTACCATGGCTTGTTGGCTTGTTTGATTTGAGCCTATTACTCCCGTTTTCCGAAAACCCTCATTTGTAGGTCCAGCGGGTAGTTGTCCAACTTGAGGTGTATTTGATGCTGCCACGCCTGGTGCCTCTACCCCTCCAATGTTGTTATGGGTTTCCCCTGACGATACTCTGTCCACCACCGTCTCATACTCGACCCTGGACGCTTCGAAAAGTTCAGAAGAGACATCTTCGGTCCGGGATTCGTCTGGGTCATCCAGACTCTCGGTGTCGTCCGCAACACTGCTAGCTGCCACCTGAGCCTGTGTCACACTTGTGATCTGAAAGCAGCTCTTTTTTTTGGCTGGCATTTTAGACATTTTTAGAAGCTTCTTTTTACAACACTGGTCTGAATACTCCCGATTTGAGCAAGAGAGATGATATCAGCTGTTAAATACCGAAAGGTCTCAAACAGATGATAGACATATATCTTCAAAATGTGTAGCTAGCACGCTCACTAACTATAATCAAGATGAGTTTGCGTCACCCTTCTTCCTCTCGTCTCCTGTTGCATTTTACAGAGTCCAAAACGAAGCTTTGCTCCTCGGAAGTTCAGCAATGTGGCTGTTATGCCAACAAGTTTGTAGTCAATACATCCGATTTAATGATCATTCCGAACGGGCCTGTCCATTTGATATACTGGTTATAGAGTTATCAACCCACCGCTGCCAAGATCCAGCTCCCCAGCTGCAGGCGCACCTTAAGGCGGAGGCGGGCCCCCTCAGGCTTCACTCAAAGCTGGCTAGCCAAACCAGCTACCTAGCTAGCTAAGCTAGGTTATCTCTAGCTTCAACACTCCCCCCTACGTTAGGACAAGTATGTAAGACATCCCGCGAAACAAGTATCCTCTTTACCACTCTACATGTTCTTGTAATATCCCAAATGTAGTACGTTTCCCAAAATAAGAATATGACAAAATTCCAAAAAGAGACTCGTTTCAATTTTTACACTTCGGGGGAACTGAAATTTGAAACAGCTGCGTCCTACCTCCCTTCTTGACAAGATGGCTATGGATGTACGTAGCCGCGCTGCATCGTGGGAATCTTACGCAACAATATTTACGTAAAGATAATTGAGAATATCTCTTTCTTTATGCCCCCACCCATGCCCTCCACCCCCTTCTCCCTCAACTAACACACACACGCCCACACACACACACACAATAGATGAACGTTTACACTCAAAGGTACACTTGCTAAATATATTTGTAGTCTTTTTTTTCTGTTTCACTCAATTGGTACATTGCTACATTGGTCAGAAGTAAATGTAATATCTATGTGGTCCAGCAACAATCCCCCATACACACACACACACACACACACCACACACACACACACACACACACACACACACACACACGCACACACATACACAAATGTTAGTTTTGATCACCCTTCTTCCGGGATCAGAATTATCTTGATTTTTTTTCATCAAAGGTTTACTAATCCCACTAAAAAAGTTTTGAACAACACATGTTTAAAGTTTGATCCTGATCAAAACCGAGACTGGATAACGTGATCTAATCCAATTCCAAGATTTGATCCAATCCAAAAGCCATAATCCGATAAAATAATTTCTGAACACCTGGCCCCAGGTGAAACAATTTAAACGTGTGCACTTCTGAGATAGATTTGGTGAGAAATACATTGTTTTGGTGCAACTGCCAAGCTGCAGCCATACAGCCCCAACAACCTCTCTTGTTGGCTAAAAATTGGTTAACTATAACATTTTGCATGTCACATGTGAGACAACATAAAAAGCATAGTTGAGCAAATGTGTCATTGACAATATATATTCACATATTAACAACCCTTCGCTTGTAATATGTACAGCTAATAGATATGTTCAATTTTATAATTCTGTGAAGGGATCATAGCAAAATCTTAATGTTCACAGCAAGTGATCATTCCCATGCAAACACAGACCACTGCGCGGAACACCCTTTTTATTCCTCCGCCCTCCGTTGGGCGGAGTGATCTGATAGGGACTACCGGTCCACCCAGGAGCTGCCTGCTTGTAAACAGTTTAATGCTGATCTTTAATTAAACATTAGTTTAAGTAGTACAAGTAGCTTTCTTTATTGCCAGAGACTAGAAGTTCGTGAACGTCGAATTGTGGGAGTAATTGGTGGTGTATAATGGATCGGTTTGCTATTAAACTTTATGTTCCCGGATAATCATAGACCGTATACTTCACAGCTTGTTGTAGGGAGGTTAGTTTTGATAAATTACTCAAATATGTATTGGCAGAAACCACATAATCTACCTTATGGCCAATGGCAAGTGTCAGGAAGCCGCCATAGTTGGTTATAAAGACGACCTGACCGTTCGGGCAGGTCACCCCCCGGTGGTACGCGTTTCAAAATAACGGTAAGAATCTATACAAAGTATGAATACATGTTTGAGATACTGTAAAGTTTAGTGTGGTCCAACTAATAATAAGAAACACGAATTTGCCTGAACAGGACAGCTAACCAGCTAACTATATCTTTGGATAAAAGCGTCTGCTAAATGAATAAATATAAATGGAAATTCATTCATTACAAGCATGCTAACCAAGCTAGGTCTAGCTTGACTCTAGCCTTTCCAGAAGCGGTAGGGCAACCAAAGTCATGTTCAGTTTTTAACTATTATCTCCCCACTGATGTGATGCTAGCTAGCCTAACGTGGCGTCCGATAACCTAATTCATTGTCTATGGTAATGTTCTTTTCATTTGTGGCATCTAGGATAAAACAGGGAAGCTGGAACACATGCAGTCGTGTTGTTTCACGAGTGCCAGTACATGCCTGTACATGTATGGTCCTACTTGAGAGTTCGTTAGAGCTACATGCGCTGGCTTGTCATTCATTGTGCTCCTCACTTGGAAACCAGTTCGTCTACTACTATACTTAACAAGAAGAAGAGAAATATTGCTGTTAAGATTTCTCCTGCAAGCGTTCAAAATGTCAAATATCATAAACTTTGATAGCAATGAAGAGTGGTGGTGGTGGTGCTCTTTTTTTCCTTGTGTGCTCCAGTATTGGTTTTGGTCATGGGAAAGGAGGATGGATGGATGGATGACCTGAGTTCCTGAAGAAAACTTTAAAGCAGCCTTCGCCCATCCATGCATCATTCACTCATTCACCCCATTGTATTGGCAGTATGTCCAGGACTATTTGGCAAACCAATATACTGTGCTACTGTTACTCCCAAAATCACATTTCTATGTACGTTTATTGCAGCTTCTATCCCCTCTTCTACGTTCTTGCATAAAATAATTTTACTCAACTCTCACGTTCTGACACTACAGTAGGAGCATGTTCATCTGAAATGGTTGAAATGCTTAATTACAAACAAACAAAATGTGTGCAAACAATAAATGAATAATAAATAACGAAGTTAATGATGCATTTGGACTCGCCCAGGAGTGAAAGCCGTATGGTCCGGTACTGCGTACCACTAAAAGATTCAGTGGCGGTACGCAGTACCAGGAAGAGTGGGAAAGCGGCTGCCTGCTGAAGCCCTCAATCAGAACCAGTCACGGCCGCACTTTGGGTCATAAAATAGATCTGCTAGCAATATGCAGTCTTGAACACTGCTATGTCTGTTTGTAAATTGCTTTTAACTCATTCCGAACTATCCGTGCTGAGTTTTGGTCCATGCTGGACGGAGCCTTGGCCGGACATCTCCCTCTCTTCCTCACGGCTCATGCCCTGCTTCTCTCCCCCTCCCCTCGGAGAGAGCATCGGTGCCTTCGAAACGTGAACTACGTTTAATGTCTTTTCGTTCGTTGTAAAATGTCCCTATTAAAATCAGTAGGAGAGTAAACAGTTGTTGTTTCATGTTATTATATTCAATTTCAACGACACAGAAAAACTGCTTATGAGCTAACGACCAGATTTCGCACAGCAGTACGTGAATGCGCATTTGATCATATTGTCAAGTGTTTCTAATTTCTGCCTTCTCCACACAGGTAGCCTACACAAAAAAATTGAAATGTTTTTATTTGTTTGTGTTTTTATTTAGATTTTTTATCCCTCCTGTTGTGTTCGTTTCTTGTTCACTACTTTTGTGTTCCCGATCAAAAGTGACCGCCTCATTATAGCTGACTATAATTCCATAATGATACATATATTATCAACTAATGTTGTGTTAGATGTTTTAAGCAACTTATGTTCTTGTTAATATTACAAGTTTTAAACTTCTGTTTGCCCTTTATGGTCTCTAGGCCTCATTGACCTCGTCGTTACTCGTTTTTTGAGTGAAAGCAGCCAAACTATGGATTATTTTTAATACAACAAATATTGTTCAATTTATGACAGACTACTTTTGTATAAAGGTCTTACAAGGACATTATTATACTTTCAATGGATTCTGAACAGTTCCAAGCAGGATTTGATGTCATCAATCCGGGAGATGGCCTATCTCATGGGTGTCCAATCCTGGGTCCCTGAGGGCCTCTGTCCTGAAGGTTTTTGATGTTTCCCTGCTCAAGCACACCTGATTCAAATGAAAGGTCATTATTCAAGCTTCCACATAGCTTGATAACAACCCATTTATTAGAATCAGGTGCTGGAGCAGGGACACATCTAAAACCTTTAGGACAGTGGCCCTCGAGGACCAGGATTGTACATCCATGGCCTGGTTGGCCCTGGGGACATCCATGGCCATCCATGGTCTGGTTGGCCCTGGGGTCATCATGATTACTTTTTTGGTCGACAGTTGACCTCTCCTCTCAGGTGGTGATGAACCCCAGGACAAATTCACATTCTGAAACTCACCACTGACACTTATCAGTGTCAAAGATGTGATTAATAGCCTCACGTCCAGAATACCGTTTGGTCATCGTGCTGCCATAGCATGAATTATGAGCAAATCCAACAGGCAAGGTTCCAGTGGGGGTAGCCATGGAAGCCAAGAAGGGGGAGTAATGTGTGTATGCAGTATGTGTGTGCATGTGTACTCAAACACAGGTGCATGTTGGGGGCTGGGAGTGTAAGTGTGTCCATCTGTTGAATGGGTGTGTGCCTGAACAAAATAAAATACCAAAATTTGAGTCTTACCCATTCATTTGAATGACAGGTCATTTTTGACTGGGAACAGCACAGGTGTTAAATTTAAATAAAACACCCAGATTTGTATGAAATTCAGAAAAAAAATCTTGTCTGTTTAGATACCCTGTGTGGACTAAGTCTCACGGAATCTCATGGCAATCAGAATGAATTCAATACATTTTTTTTTAGAGAAAACATGTAAATCGGTCACTTTTGACCGGAACACAACAGGAGGGTTAAATGCATGAAGCGAGAGAGAGAACACTATGAGGCAATGATTAATCTATTTTCACCCCTGGACTCGCCTCATATAAACCAATACCCCACTGGCAGATGGTAGAACCGGGATGCGCACCAAGACCATCGTTAAACGATAGAGATGGTCTTGACTAACGATGCCTTTAGAGAATTACAAGGAGATCTCAGGGTCTTGTGTTCCTTTTGCTCTTCAATATGTCAGGATTGGACAGTTGCATGCATTTGCTTTAGTGTACAGAACTAAACTCTTCTGTTTTGTGCTGCCCTCACATGTTAATGTTCCAGCCAAAGTGTTTCCATTCTGCTTCATGTCAGTGTCCATTTCTCATGGGGTGTGAACAGAACTATTGATTTGTCCCACCACAGACATTGTGACCCTCAAGCATACCAAAACAATGTTACTTGGATGTTTTCTTAAGTGGTTGTGGTGTTGGGATATTGTTTTGAGTGTACAGTAATGACATATGCATTTGTTGAGGTTTTCAGATAGATATTCTTCCCATGATCCTTCACTATCCTGGAGTTTACATGGGACATTCTTTGACAGCTCAGGCATTTATCTGCATGTCTGCCACCTGCTACTTAACTTAATGCTGCTGAGATTTGACAGTAAGGCTGTGTAGCCTCCCTACATAAGCATCATGTAATGTCATGTCTGAAGTATTTTTCATTGGACCAAGTGTTAAGCATGTTTTAGGGTTTCTCAGAAATGCTACATATGTGTGTTGGATGAATGTTGACATTCGTTATCTGTAAGTGATTAGACTATTATTCACATGACCAAAACACTTTCGGCAATGTCTGAAGTCATTGGGTTACTTCCAATGCGTTTATTACAGACGGCTTACCAAATTCTAAATTGTATTCTCTAAATAAATGCATTTTACTGGAAAGTTATACCCAATTAATGCTCTTGGAGTTAACTGCCTTTTGATCAAATAAAATGTAATCCAACCTTTAACCCCTGTCTGTCCTTACTGAGACCGTCTATCCCTAGTCACGTTAATGGGTGTGGTAAACGTGTATAACTTCAGCTTCAGTGAATCAGATATTGAAATCGTTGCCGATAAGTTTTCATCCATCCATCCAACAAGAAGAGAACCCGAACCCAAACAGATTTAGGTTCGGGTCTAACAGAACATTTCTGTTGCCTTAAAAATCAACAGCGTCGTGGAATTGAATGCACCTGCATGAGGAGAGGGCATGATTGATTGGTTGTTGCTAATTATCTTGAGTCCTCACCCAAGAAGTAGTCGTTAGAAAACAGACTTTTTGGCTGTTTCCGCACACTGATGAGGTGGTCCGTTGTGTGCACCACTATATTTTATTCAATGGCGCCTAAGGCTGTATGGAAATGTGAAGTGATATTATGGTGTCTAGCAAGTGCACTGAGCTCGTTAAGTCATTGCACTGAATCCCCGGGACAAAAATCAACTAGGCCTATGTCAAACTCAATGGGACACCTCGATGTAAAAACTCATCTGATGGAAAATACAACATATGTTCAAGGTGAAGTTAAAATGGGCGTACGAGCTGGAATACTTTTACTTGGAAACAATGTTCGACCGAGAAGTACATCTTTTGCTTATGTGGATATGACCCTGAAACCTCGGAATGGAACTCAGGATGCAGACTACCATGCGGATATGGGTAGGCTGTTTTATGTATTTATGACACTTTGTCTTCCTTTAGTCTGTGTCAAGTTTAATTTAATGTTAACATGTTAATTAACATGTTAAAGCAAATTTAATGTGTCAAGTCGAAAATGCTGGTTTATTGGTGTATATGATTGAAAGCTAGACAAATTCTTAGATTGGGAGGAGACTGAAGAGCAAACTGATCAGTTGTCCAGCACAGACAGTGCTGCAGTGGAACGCCTCATGCAGATGGACCCAAGGGTGGAATGTGACAAGGAATCAATGGCACTCAAGGTCCTTGACCCAGGTTCTCCTGAAGAATTTGTTGTGGACAGAGGTAAATAAAGATGAGCCTTTTCTGCCTTACCTTTTTTGTGAATTTAAGATGAGCTAGATGTGTAATGAGGATCCACTTGCCTTTCCTACAGGAGATCTTGTTACTCCTATGCCCCTGAGCCAAATGCCACCTAGCTGTGGGTATAGTCTGAGTTCATCGCAGCAGGATGTGATTTTGACTGCACCATACAAAGGCTGTGATGTCCTTTTTTTGGAGGTGAGATAAAACTTGCTTACTAGTCTCATGAAAGAATTATGGTCTTTATTAGCTGCTTTCATTTTCCTAGGAGGATAATTATGTTTTACCATTGCGTTGGTGTGGATTACAAATAAGATTATGCTGTCCAGCCATCCAACCACCTTCACCCAATTTCCCAAAAGTGTCTTGTTATCATGATGGCATGATAGTCGAAATGGAATCTGCCTCATCAGATGACATAACCGTTAAATGTAAGTACTTGTAAGACTCATTGCTACATGTAATGCATCCCAGTCATTTAAGATTTTTTTTTTGTAAATTTTTGTATATATTGACAAAGATTCAGAATACTAAGTAATAATAAGTATTATGTTTGATGCCATGCTTATGCGATACGTGCATTGCTTTGGATAAAAACATCTAAATCGCTTTTAAAATGAGTGCGCTGAATTCATGTTAGGCATCTCCTAGGGGTATACATGATAAATGGTGGGCAAGTTATGTATTTGGCAATTCTGGTCATTGGTATGGACTTGGGCTGTGTTTGTTCCTTTGCAGTGAAGGGTCAGTGGCACCCTCTGATGAAGGTTTCATCCTGGTGTGGATACAGTGTGGTAACCCATCCAAAGGGTGTAGTCATATCAACTCGCTTTGCACCTTGTGTGAAGGCAAAGGTACGTATCTGCATTATGGGATATTTGTAATTTCTTTAATGTTTCATGTTCTAAACTGCAGAATCCTTCTGTGTTTAAGGATGGAATGTTCACACTAGAAATTGCCTACAGGGGTGAGATGAAACTGTCTTGCCCAGAGGAATCATTTCCAAAACTTCCAGTGCTTCCAGTTGCCCCTGACCCCCAGTATCCCCCTCCCCTCCACAACCCCCCTCCTCCCACAAATGTCCCTCAACCGTACTATCCCAAGCCTCGCACTCAGTGTACAAAGGATATCACAGAGTTTGAGTACCCTCCAGATCACCATTTTCCATTTTCCACAAAGACTACTCCACATCCAAACAAAAAGCCGAAGACTACTCGTCATCCAAACAAAAAGCCTAAGACTACTCCTCATCCAAACAGAAAGCCTATGACAACTCAGGATTCAACCAAAAAGCCTTCAAAAGTACTTACCCCAAAGAGACCGTTATCAATACCATTCCTTCCTCCACAGTGGCCCATGGATTACACTCTGTCTCCTCCACAGTGGCCCATGGAAAACACTCTTTCTTCTCCTACTAAAACTCAAAGGCCTCACCATCCTACAATTCCTTCCCCTTTTACATCCACAAAAGATCAGACTGACAATGGGAAACGACCTTCCAACATATTTCAGTTTTACCCTCTGCCACATGAACCTACTACCCATAAGCCTAGATGCAGTCACGCAAACGTCTTTCTAAATGAGGGAAAAGAGCCTTTACCAACTAGGAAAACTCCAACAACAGATCCCCAACCTTGTGAAACATGTACTTCCTCTCCTATAAAAGTTAAACCAACAACTCGTAGGCCAAAGAAGTTCACTTTAAGGGTACACAGCCAAGCCTGTGCCAACTGTAGTTCATAAATCATCTGAAGAAACTGGTCATCCAGAGGCTGAATCCATTCCAAACTGTCCACAAGTCTGCCCAGCTGGAATTCCTGACTGTTGTCCCCCCATCATGTTCCATCAACACCACCACTACTTTCACCAGGTTCCTCTAGGATCCAGGGAAAATGGCAAAATTCCATTCACGTCTGCAGGTCACAAACCATTCTTTGAATACCCATCACATTGTGCATTCCTTCCATGTCCAAATCCTGCCAGCCCAGAATCGACAAGTGTGTCTAGTGAAGAGCTTACAACCTGGCGTGACATGTTTCAGAAGACTGTCACCAATGATCTTCGTAAATATAAGTCTGCCATACAGAGATCTTTTGCAGCTTACATACCTCAACCTCCTGAACAGCCCAATGGCCATCTACCTACCAGTGGCCCCAGTGAACCAAAACCTGACACACTGACCCCAAAAGCATAAGCATCCTATAAAGCCATATTTTGTGCCATACAACACGCTAATGCGGAACCAGGATGAGCACCTAATAGCTAATGACCACCAACTTGCTAAAGCTCAGCCACCATTTTGGGGTTTTGATGGTTTAGAGTCACAGTCTCCAAATGGTGACATACAAAATTTGAAATCCAAGTCTTCGGAGCAGACATTTTTTGAGGTCTACAGTCGGCATTCTGTTCAAAAGCCTTATGACCAACAGTCTAGTGACTCCAAATCATCTCAACAGTCTTCTGTCAGCCCTTCTGAACCTCTAATACAGGCGGATAAGCCCTATGATGAACTTGAGGACCCCAAACTATCCAAATCTCAGTGGCGTGCTATTCATAACTCAGAAGTTCAGCCTAACGGTACACTTCTTGAACAAACCCCTACTCTTCTAAATGCACCATATGGGAAACCTCAACCACCACCCAGATCAGATGAAGTGAGCAATTCGTCTGGCCAGTATACCCCTGCAGACATCCCACAACCAGCTAGAGCAGAGGGTTCAGAATCTTACTCTCAGGCTCTGAAATTGTCTGACTCTTCACTGCCTGACCGCCCAAAATCATTCCAGCGTTACTGGGCCCCTATCATCGCACAAGATTCTAAGGATGTTTCCAAGCTTTTACATCTCTTAATCCACCAGAGAAGACTGACTGAAGTGTTGAGTTAATGGGGTGTAAATTGTGGATAAATTGGGTGTAAAGTCAAGAAGATTTGAATGTTCTCTTCAGATTGCAAGATCTGTGAACAGCCCTAGCAAGTCAAACTGTTGTGGTTCATGTCAATAAAATGTTGATAAACATGGCAAAAATGACCATTTGTATGCTTTTGGGAGAATTATAGTCATATATATGACTATATATATTTTTTTTTTGTGTTTGCATTTTCCAAGTTTGTGTCATTGTTGCCTGCCCTCTCCTGGTGGTAAGATGGTTTTACACCACGTGGGGTATTGAGAAGGAGGGGACATTTTCTTTTATTGAGAAATAAGTAGTATAATGTCAGTTACACTCACAGTCACTGACATGGCTGCATATGGATTATGATAACTCTCCAAACTTATCCATTTATTCATGCAAAACACTGGTATAAAATGACCAATGGCATGTGATTGTTATTTGGTTTTTTGTTAAATGCTACACTGGGAGCTAGCTTTTAATGTTGTCAAGCTTGGTTTCCTACCAAATTCCCGTTAAGCCTGAAAATGGTTTTCTAATCAGTTCGAGTAAGATAGCTGCTGTGAATAGTTGAATCCATTTCATGTCCAGAAGTTGTTTTCACTAATTGTGTTGGTTACCCTGTGTAGCGTTTGGCAGTAACTAGGTTATGAAATGTGTCAGCTGTTTCTCCAACCTGTCCAGATACAATTTGCTAGATGTAAATAATGTATGCTTGGTTGCCCAATTTCAGTTGGGTTGTTTATTTAGAGAGTTCAATTGGTTTATTTAATGAGAGTGGGAACAGTCAAACAAGGCAGAGGCTCAACAACTTGTGAAGCAGTGGAAGATGTTTTTAAAGCAAAAACAAATCCCACGCTTATTGAAGTTTATAAAAGTACTCTTTCAATATAGTTTAATTTTGTCTGAATCTCTGCACCAGTAATTGCTGTGAGTAGTAGTCTATCATATCTTTTTTCAGAGCAGTAGAGCTTTATGAAACCTTAACACTCAGAAATGTTTAACCTTCCCTGGGCACAGTGGAACTAGCAATGTGGGCTGAACGGCAAGGCTGTCTGTAGCATTCAGGGCATTTGTTGTGGCAGACACCTCTGTGACATTGGTGACCATAGGTACCACCTCATTGGACTCAGAAGACAGAATGCCGCTGGAATCAGGGTCATGAAAGGAGGTGAGCTTGTGGTGCTTCAGGCCTGGTTTGACTAGAAGGTTGCCTGTGTTTGACGTGGAACACAGGTGGGGAAGCTGGCTCTGTGTCATTGGTGCCATTGACAGTCTTTAGGATAAAAGTAGATGAACAGAATGTCAGGGATAATTAGTTGTCATTTTAGACAAGTACAACATGTTGCTTAGGAATGGTTGATAACTGATGAAAAAAAAAAGATAAACGTTTTCTGACCTTTCGTACAAACAGCATGCAGTTGACTGTGTTCCCAGAGCTTCCACCTTGTGCTTGGCAAAAGCCATGTTTCTGTAAAAAGTGAAAGCACATTTTTGATTCTTTTGTTTTGTACAGTTTTGTTCTTTAGCCAATGCCAAAACCAGTTTGCAATTTTTAAACTTGTTTTACGTCGCAGAATGTCATACTCTGTATACTTACAGGAAACGGAGCAGGCAGAGGTACGCAGCTACTGTTGTTCTCTATGGTGCAGTTGGTCTCTGTTATAAGGTATTCTGCCTGGTATAAAAGCCTAGAACTCACAACCTGAAAACAGTTTTTTACTTTAAATATATATATTATACATAGGGCATACATTCATTCATATAATTCAGTGCATATTTGCATCACATCTTTATATGTGAAAATAAAAATAAATACAAATCTTATTTTTTTTACCTGAGAGGTCATCCGTCCCACTTCCTCCAGAGCAAACAAAGACTCATTGCCTCTTTGGTTATTGAAGTTGGCAAGAGAGGCAGAGACAAGCTCAAAGGCCTGCAGTGTCATTGAGCAGCAGCAGCATAGGACAGCCCAAACATATGTCCTCAGTTGATTCTAAACATTGAATACAAAAGGGTTGAGAGAATAGTGTGTCTGTGTGTTAACTAGGACATTAACGTACAGTGAGTCCTGTACAAGCACTTTCCTCATTTATTAGGACTGTTGTGACCATGATCATGATGTAGGTAATTTCTTAATAGAGCCTTTTGCAAACGGATGCAAATATGTCAGCCTTTAGAAGAATTTATATTAATGATTGAGTCATGACATTCAACGTGAATTCTATTAGCATAACAGAGTGTAGCCAATGCTCACCTTCAGTTTTACACTTGAAAGATGTGACGGCCATAACTCCACCAATATTTGACAATACTGCATCACAGTCTGCCTCCACCGACTAGATGACAAAAGAAAAACATATTAAAAAGGAAAGTGGCCAAACACATACATAACAGCCATTTATGGTTTGATGATGGCAGCTGTGAGCTGTCACAGCAAACCTTTATGGAGGTAACTCACTGTCAAGTATTTAGGCCTGACTGTGCAGTTAGCCCACAGGTATAGGGTCCAGAACATGACATGTGGTTTCTAGTAACTCCAGGTCCATCAAATAGGCCTCTCCACCCCCAGGCTTAACATAAGGAATAAGCAGACTTGATCCATTTTTAAGTGGTTATGCTTTGATGCTTTGAATACTTTTTTAATGCAAAGTATTTCAAAACGCAACCAATATGAGTAAGATTTGAAATTCTCATAAAGTATTGTCCATCAATATGCTTTAGTAGAATATTCTTCTGATCTCAACGCTTCACATCAAATTTATTGACAAAGTAATTAAAAAGGTTAACATTTGCACAACAATTCAACCAGAATTGATGTCATTGGTTGGAATTGGTTAGAACTGGGGGACAAATAAAGGATTCTCTTATTTTATCTTAATTGATTTACCCGTGGTAATGATCTTTATGTCCTCGATCTGGTTCAGAGCATACTTGTAGCCGTGAGTGTGCTGGGCATTTAGGTAATCCTGGGCCACTAATGCTGCAGCCTCTGCCTCAGAGGAGTCGCATGGAAGATGAGACACACCGGGTAACACTTTAGCCCATGCCCCTACTAGCAGAACCCAAACCGGTACAGCACCCAGGAGATTCATCTGCAACGCAGGAGCGGGAACGTTTTATAAATGTATTGAAGCAGACAGGGAGTCAAGAGGGTTTGAAGGCAGAGTCCATGGTTCTAGTAGTTAGATACTGTACTTGAAACCGAGCCAAGGCAAATATGATCATCGTCACGTGACACTCCTCAGAGTGCACTTAAATATACTTCTCACCATGTCTATGCTTCTCACTCTGATAATTTGCAAACTGATGTGAGGTGATCAATTGGAACTGTATTCAATCAAAATGAAAAACATATTTTGTACCTAAGTAATTGCATAAAGAAGGAATGATGAAGAATTCTATAGGTTCGATGTAATTATTATTCAGGGCTACCAAATTTCACAAAAAAATCGGACTATAGTGAGATTACGTGGTTTGTTGCAGTGTATCTGATATATAAACTAGGCTCAAAGGTGAGGTGCTAATTTATGCCAAATTATTATCTTGTTGAGAATTTGTTTTAAACATGTACGCAATATTTTAACACATTATTTAAGACTTGTTTGTTATAATAACATACATCTAAAATTATCATTTTAAAGATTCCTTTAAATACATGGAAGTGACGTATTAAACATGCGACTACACACGGTGTCAACGAAACGCATGCTTTATTCAGGAGTTGGTATGGATGGTGACTATGGCGGTGTAGGTAACGTAAATTGTGATGAACAAATTTAATTGAGAGCAGAAATGTGTTACTAAATATATGGTTGGAGCGCTTATGTAAATTAATGTAGAATAAATGGTTGCAATTTTTGGATGAAAAGTATGCAAAGAATGTAGGTTACATAGGAAGATTAGACGTTTAACGTGAGCTACTGTCTAGTTAATGGCCAACCCTGGTCCTTGAGAGCCACAGTCCAGAAGGTTTTAGATGTTTCCCTGCTCCAGCACAACTGATTCTAATGACTGGGTCGTTATCAAGCTCTGTTGAAGCCTCATAATTAGAATCAGGTGTGCTGGAGCAGGGAAACATCTAAAACCTTGAGGACTGTGGCTCTTGAGGACCAGGGTTGGCCACCGCTGAGATTCTTAATCATCCCTCTGCAGTACAAACCAATGGATCACCTCCTTCAGAAACTTATCACCCGCACATTACTGAGGTGACTGACCATGTTCAAAAGATGAACATAAAAGCCTCCAAAAGAAAGGAAAGGCCACAACAAAGTAAACGCTTCAAGTCAATGGCAAGAGGAGTACCCACCCTGTGTATTAATCCTAGAGGGAATTTCAGATGTAACATTCAGTACTACAGGTGTTTGTTGACTAAGTGGCCCCACCGGCAGTGGAACAGAGCAAGGTGGATATTCTGGCTCTCCATGTTCAAAAGGAAGAGGCGTTTTAAAGGAAGCAGACACCCGTTCGGCTCAAACTTCCAGGTACTAAATCACACTGGAGATGCTCAAGGGAGCAAGTCACCGAGTGAACATGAGGGTAAATGGGCTGGTTGTAATGGGACAGAAGCCTTAGATGACAGACCGGCAAATGACACTTCCAACACAAAGGCGAGTCCTGTATCGTCTGCGCTGCCTGAAATCTCGGACAGTCTCCAGCAGCCCCAGGGTCTAGCTAGTGATGCGGGCATCACGGTTGATCCGACAGAGGAGACAAAGGGAGTGGTGCCATCTCAAAACCAACAGCTGACCATCGAAACCAACAGTGAAGCAATAAGAAAGCTCATTCATAGTAAGCCTTTTTACAAAGCTGTTATTGTTCATAATGTCATACCTATCCAGTCTAAAAGATGTCTGTCTCTTTAGTGTTCCTTGACAACTTCCTTGAAAAGTATGGAAGTTTAATCCCTCTGAAGAAGAATATGTTACTGAGGCACGTCAACAAAATGCTCAACATTAACATTTCTAAGAAGTAAGTCCTCATCACTTTGCTACTCTTGGCCTGTACGTATACCATTTTAGAGATGAACATTTAATAACCGATGTCTCTTCCCCTTTTCCTGTAGGAATGCTCTTATCTCTGAGGCAATTTTCTAAATACCAAAGTGTCTTAGCAAGAAGACCAATGTCCTCATTCCGTGTAGTCTACAACAAGCACACGCTAACACTGGAGGACCTGGTTACATTGAATGATCACAACTGGCTCAATGACCAGGTTGGTTCCTGCTTAGAATTCACTTTGTTTTTCCATAGATGAGTAAGTACATTGTCTGAGCTTTGTTAATAAACAACCTAAAATAAATGGTATGTATAATTTATTTGTTACTTTCCAAGGTCATGAACATGTATGGGGAACTGATCATGGAATCTGCACCCCAAAAGGTCATTTTTACCAGCAACTGTTTTGAATAATAGTAGTTGTAATAATATAATATATAATAATAGTAGTTTTTTTTCTTCTAATTCCTGCAGGTCCATTTCCTCAACAGTTTCTTCCACCGACAGCTGATGACTAAAGGATATGAAGGTGTCAGGAGGTGGACAAAAAAGGTATTAATTGAGGTCATTTTACATTTATTAAAAGACAGTTCCACAATGGTTTGATGGATGGTAATTATGTATTAGTTTATAGTTTATGTTAGTGATACTGACTATTGTACTAAAATGTGTTATCAGATGAATGGTTGGCTAGCCCAATGACATTTAGGTAGAATTTCGACCTTATTTTCTTTATTAAGATAAGCATATGATTATATTAGAAGATTAGATTTGCAAGGTTCTATCTAATGTAACAGTTCCTGATGTATGTCTTGGTTTGATGTACCTGGAAACACTACCACTATAGTTCCACTACCTTGCTAGTATAATTACTCCAATTATTCTGGCATCTGACGTTGAGTAGAACCTCAAACAAATTGAGTTCCTCTCAATTGAAGTTTGTTGACAGTTTACAAAAATGTGCTTGTCCTAAAGCGTTTTTTTGTGCATGTGCTTTGATAGGTGGACCTGTTTTCAAAGACTCTGCTGCTGGTGCCTATTCACCTGGAGATCCATTGGTGCCTGGTTACTGTTGACATAGCAACTAAGAGGATCAACTTGTATGACTCCCAAGGCATTACGTTCAAGGAAGCAGCCCAGGTGGAGGACACTGAGGATCGGCCTATACAAATCAGAAAAATATCAACCATAAGATTGTTCCCTCTCTGAGTTCATCAACATAAATCGACATAAATATCTTAATGTGCATATTGTTTCAACAGAACATCCTAAAATACATCATAACTGAAGCAATGGAAAAGAAACAAACTGCTTTCAAGAGTGGCTGGACTGTGTTTGTTAATGAGGTGGGATGACTAGCGTGGCTGTTTGCTTGTAGATATCCTTGACTTTATTCTTGTTCGTCCCAGTTCTTAGGATTTTATGGATAGTTACAAAATATAGATTTTTTTTTATCTCTACAGTTCAGGAGTCCTTTGAAATCTACCATGTGACCATTTCTATGGAACTTTTTGTCTCCCTTTACTGGCCAAACAGGGAATTCCTCAGCAAACAAATGAAAATGACTGTGGAGTGTTTGTCTTGGAGGTACTAGCATGCCTTTTTCTCTACTTTACTAAGCAGTCTGTCCCGGTCTGTCCCGCTAAGTAAGAAGATATTCCTAAAGCTTTGTCCTCTACTTATCTGTGTCTCATTCTCCTCAGTACTGCCGGTGTCTTGCTCAGGGGAAGCCACTGCAGTTCTGCCAGGGGGACATGTCCAGCGTGAGGAAGAGGATTTACAGAGAGCTCTGTGAATGCCAACTCTCCACCTAAGCCTTGCTTGGTACTCTTTCCTATCAGAACCCTGCACTCAGTACGACTGAAGAATGTACAAGCAACACTTTCATGCTGCTATCATTAACGGTAGAATAGCACCGCTCATATACTTGATTTGAGAACTTGGCACAAGACTAGAAACCAAGGCAGAAAAGTATGTACTGATGCATGCTGTTGGAGCAGACTTGCTGGAGAAAGTGTCAAATGTGGAGATGTTGATTAATGATAAAGTTGTTCTTTAGTTTACAGACATCATTTCAGTCAGGTGTCACTGTTTTTTCCATTCATTTCTTTGAGTGGTTGTACACAAAATACATCTTTCTCTTTTCTGATTACAATCTATCTATGATCATAGATAGATTGATACTACTTGGATAGTATCACTGGGTCCAAAATGTTTACCTTACATTTATTTCAAGATAATTATGTTTAGGTTCTGATAAGGCCTGCATGTGATCAGCTTCAATGTTAGTGCTAGAGTATCATAATATCAACTTCTATCATTTTGTTGTGTTGAAATGAAATGTTATTTATTTTCAGTGCTAACAACTTTGAAAGTGGCATTGACTAATATGTGCTATATTTCTGCATTGTCTATTTAGGAGTGTTTGTACAGTGTAACTTTACAGATGATTGTAAACATAATAAAAAATAACATTTGAACCATTAGGATACTGAATATATTTCTCTGGTGTTTTTTATTTGTGTTTTTATGTGTATATTAATGTATACAGATGTATTTTCTAACTAAACAAATAGGGTTTCTCAAAAATAGATATTTGCTTTGTCATATCTGTCAACACTACAAGTTAGCACAGGTATGTCTTAATATAAAACATGGTACAATAGAAAAGAATTATCTTAAAAAATATATATTATAAGGCACAAAAAACAGCCTTCTACAATCTTGTGGTTTAAGTATGAGAGTCTAGTACACAACATAACATACATGTACATAATGTATTTATGTTCAGACTAAACTCTATTCACAATATGCAGACATGTAGATAGTTCACATGCTGATAGTGGAGGTCATATTTCCTGTTCAGGATTTTGTAAGGGGAAGCTGATCGTAGATATGTGTACAATGCCCTCGCAGCTTCTAATCTTCCATGTTGAATCCCCATTCTACCTCAGGTTCATCATCGAGACGCAGGATGAGGTACGACATAAGCTGGAACATGTTCTGCCACAGTAACATGAATACGTAAAAGTAGAAATCACTGACATCAATCTGACAGTGCTCGCCTGAGAAGCTTATTTCGCACAAGCAGTGAAATTCATTGATAAGGTTGCGGCAGAATCCTCCATTTTGACAGGGGCTGGAGGTGCATTCATCCACGTCCAACTCACACCTGCAGAGAGAAAGGTATGAATGAGGTGAGAGAGAGAGAGAGAGAGAGAGAGCCAGGAACTCTCAGTGTCGTCTCTATTTCAGACTAGTACCCAGTCTTCCTCTTAATTCCCAGTGTCAGGTTCAGGAGCATCAGTGGGGAGTCTGGCTGGTGTGTCAGAGATGTGACAGGAGTGTCAGCCATGCTCTTAGAGAGGAGAGAGACGAGGCTTTTAATAAAGCTTCCTCCCATCCTGCTGCTCTAGTAAAGATCCCCTCCTGAGAGCCAGGAGAGTCCCCCCCCCCCCCCAGAGTCCTCCCATATCAAAGAGGAACATCCTAATCAACCTGAGTGATGCACCTCTAAAGGTGTTCATGCAGAGTAAAGCGCTGGATGTGTTGAGTAGCAAGGTAGTCCAGCCCCTAGTTCAGCTGCCCCCTCCCCCAGACCCCCCCCCCCCCCCCCCCACCACTGCCAGGGGCCCCCGGGGTCTCACCTCTTAAAGAGAAGGATGGCGATGACGATGATGATGATGAGGACCACAGCCAGTACAGGGCCCATCACCCACAGCATCTCTGGCTGGTCCACACTGCGAGCTGCCTCAGGGGCCACCTGGATGGGGTCCGAGTAGGGACTGGCTGAGAAGGTCCTCTGCAGGCAGGGGGAAGACAGAGAGAGAGAGGGGTGAGCAGGGGGGAGACAGAGAGAGAGAGGGGGGGGGTGAGCAGGGGGGAGACAGAGAGAGAGAGGGGGGGGTGAGCAGGGGGAGACAGAGAGAGAGGTGAGCAGGGGGGAGACAGAGAGAGAGGTGAGCAGGGGGGAGACAGAGAGAGAGGGGTGAGCAGGGGGAGACAGAGAGAGAGAGAGGGGTGAGCAGGGGGGAGACAGAGAGAGAGAGAGGGGTGAGCAGGGGGGAGACAGAGAGAGAGAGGGGTGAGCAGGGGGGAGACAGAGAGAGAGAGAGGGGTGAGCAGGGGGGAGACAGAGAGAGAGGTGAGCAGGGGGGAGACAGAGAGAGAGGTGAGCAGGGGGGAGACAGAGAGAGAGAGAGAGGTGAGCAGGGGGGAGACAGAGAGAGAGAGGTGAGCAGGGGGGAGACAGAGAGAGAGAGGGGGTGAGCAGGGGGGAGACAGAGAGAGAGAGAGGGGGGTGAGCAGGGGGGAGACAGAGAGAGAGAGGTGAGCAGGGGGGAGACAGAGAGAGAGAGAGAGGTGAGCAGGGGGGGAGACAGAGAGAGAGAGGGGTGAGCAGGGGGGAGACAGAGAGAGAGAGGTGAGCAGGGGGAGACAGAGAGAGAGGGTGAGCAGGGGGGAGACAGAGAGAGAGAGAGGGGTGAGCAGGGGGGAGACAGAGAGAGAGAGAGGGGTGAGCAGGGGGGAGACAGAGAGAGAGAGAGGGGTGAGCAGGGGGGGAGACAGAGAGAGAGAGGGTGAGCAGGGGGGAGACAGAGAGAGAGAGAGAGAGGTGAGCAGGGGGGAGACAGAGAGAGAGGTGAGCAGGGGGGAGACAGAGAGAGAGAGAGAGGTGAGCAGGGGGGAGACAGAGAGAGAGAGAGGGGTGAGCAGGGGGGAGACAGAGAGAGAGGTGAGCAGGGGGGAGACAGAGAGAGAGAGAGAGAGGGGGTTGAGCAGGGGGGAGACAGCAGACACCGTGGTAACTGTAAACATCGCACACATGAATGATCCTTTCCCAACACTGAGGCTGTGTTACCTACTGCAGTGACACTAATAAGGCTCCCTCACATGTTATTATTCCACAGCACATCTCATGCACAGTGCAATTACTTTCAGATCAGACACACATGCTTGAGTCCTGAATGGAGCTCTGATGCTAACAGCAGCAGCTGATAGAAGCACAACACAGCACAACACACTTCCTGTTCAGACAACAAGTCTCTCTCCACCTCTGACACTTAAACTGCAGCTACAAGATGGATGGATGTAGCAACACAAGAAAGGAGAAAGAGAGGGAGAGAGAGAGGAAGAGAGAGAGAGAGAGAGAGAGAGAGAGAGAGAGAGAAAGAGCGGGGGAGAGAGAGACGGAGAGGGAGAGAGACAGAGAGAGAGGGAGAGAGAGAAAGAGACAGAGAGAGGGAGAGAGAGAGAGGGAGAGAGAGAGCGAGAAAGAGAGGGGGAGAGGGAGAGAGAGAGACGGAGAGGGAGAGAGAGAGAGAGAGAGAGAGAGAGGGAGAGAAAGAGAGAGAGAGGGAGAGAGAGAGAGCTGGTAGATAAATGAAGCCAGGTCTCATCTCCTCTTCATTAGTGTTCATACCATGACGGAGGGGGAGGAAGGAGGAGGGAGGAGTAGGGACGAGGAAGGACGAGGAGGGAGGAGGGAGTGATTCCCCCCAGTGTTAAATGAGACATATTTCTACTTTTTCCTCTATAAATGAGCTGGGATGGAAAGAGAGACGGAAGACTGAAAATAGAACGAGGTAAAAACAATGAGAGAGACTGTCAGACAGGCAGACAGGTAGACAGGTAGACAGGCAGACAGACAGGCAGGCAGGCAGGTAGACAGACAGGCATACAGACAGACAGGCAGACAGGCATTCAGACAGGCAGACAGACAGACAGGCATACAGACAGACAGACAGACAGGCATACAGACAGACAGACAGACAGACAGACAGGCAGACAGACAGGCAGACAGACAGGCATTCAGACAGGCAGACAGACAGACAGGCAGACAGACGGGCAGGCAGGCAGGCAGGCAGACAGACAGACAGGCAGGCAGGCAGGTAGACAGACAGACAGGCATACAGACAGGCAGACAGACAGACAGACAGGCAGACAGGCAGAGATACAGACAGACAGGCAGACAGGTAGACAGGCAGACAGACAGACAGGCAGACAGACAGACAGACAGGCAGACAGGCAGAGAGACAGACAGACAGGCAGACAGGTAGACAGGCAGACAGACAGACAGGCAGACAGACAGACAGACAGGCAGACAGGCAGAGAGACAGACAGACAGACAGACGGACAGGCAGGCAGACAGACATTGCCCCCTGAGAGCTGGCCCTGGTCCCCCCTGGTCTCCCTGAATCCCAGCATGCAGTGGGGGTGTCAGGAGCAGTAATGTGGATCATTAACAACGCAGCAGCACCCTGCTCTAAGACATGCAGGGAGATATTAATTGGAAAGATAAGCTGGAATGAGCTTGGAGAGACCCTCAATATGAAGTTCAGTTATCTAGCTGTACTAATGGGCAGAGAGAGGAGTGTGTCTGTGTGAGAGAGATAGCATGTATGTGTGAGCAGGAGTGTGTGTGACACAGAGAGAGAGCAGAGAGAGAGACAGAGGGAGGCTGTGTGTGTGTTACACATCCCCCCCCCGGTGTGTGTGTGTGGAGGATGGGCCTGGTGCTTCACAGTGTCTCAGCCAACAGGCAGGCTGCCCTGGAGAGAGAGCAGGGGGGGGACCACTGCTGCCACCATGCCCATCCTACACACACACACACACACACACACACACACACACACACACACAACACACACACACACACACACACACACACACACACACACACACACACACACACACACACACACACACACACACACACACACACACACACACACACACACACACACACACACACACACACACACACACACACACACACACACACACACAGGCTTCCTGAGGTGAAAACACACTAACCAAAGACATTTTCATAGTTTTTACAGGGCTGTGTGTGTGTATGTGTGTCTCTGTGCTTTCAGATGTGTGTGGGTGGTAGAAGTGGCTGTTTGTTCACAGTGTTTTCCTGTTCAAGCACAGCTTTTATCTGGGAGGTCCAGACACACTGCTGCAGATCCCTGCTAACCATGACAGCTGCCCCTCCTCTCTGGCTCCTCCCACATCTCTCTCTCTCTCTCTCTGTTTCCTCACCCCCCCCGCCTACACCCCCCCCCCCCTGTCTCCCCAAAACTCTGTTAAAGTCAATGTAAACACCACTGCAGTATACACATTTCAATACTCTCCATTTCCCGCTTACCTCCTTGTATCAACACATCCTCCCCTCCTCTCTTATCCTCCCCCCTCCTCTCCCCTCCTCTCCCCTCCTCTCTCATCCTCATGTTAACCCCCTCAATACATCTGACGGGAGATAGAGACTTCCCCTCTTCTCTCTCTCCCTACCTCCCTCTCTCTCCATCTCCTTGCTTTAAATTATACTGTTTATCCACACCCAGCATCCATCATCCCATTTCACACCTCCTCCAGCTTATTTATCAGCCTCAGGAACCCCTGTGACATGAAAGCGCTCTCTCTCTCTCTCTCTCTCTCTATCTCCCTCTCTGTCTCTCTCTGTCTCTATCTCTCTGTCTCTCTCTCACTCTCTCTCTCTATCTCTCTCTCTGTCTCTCTCTGTCTCTCTCTCTGTCTTTCCTTCTTGTTTTCTCTCCATTTCCCTGCCACCACTCTCCCTGGGTTAGATTGAGAGGCAGAGTGGATATGCAGGTGGTAATTAAGCAGGAGTTTGGGGTTGTTCGATGTGTACTTGGGGGCCACGCTGTAAAGACGAGTCATTAACCTCACCCCGGTCTTCCCTGGGTGGAGTTAGTGAGTATTAAATGACCCTGCAGGTTAGCGGTGTCAGTCTGTGATGCCTACAGACTGACATAAGGCTTCAGGTGGGGTTGAAAACACCTGCAGGCGCCACATGCAGACCATCTGGCCAGTCTGGATCCAGACTGAGCTCAGCAGGCAGAGAGAGCAGACTGACCAGTGTGATGGAGCTACAGTGTATAAGTGTATAATCCACACTCTGGAACATTACTGATGGTGGGCAGGGAGAGGGGGGGGGGGTGAAGGGCTTATAAGACCCCTTTGAAGTGGATCGTCTCAGGGTCACTCCCTCTCTTCAGATCCAAGCAGGGGGGACGGGGGGATGGGGGGACAGGGGGGGGAACGGGGGGATTAATAGCAAGGCTTTAGGAACACTTAAGAGGACTTCTTCATGGGAATCAGCTGTGCTTTACACAGATCCCTGGGCCCTGGACAACCAGGCTCCTCACTGCTCTGGAAACTCTGGCTGCTCTGAATCAATCTGCTCTGGACTCTTCATGGTGGAGGGAGGAGGGGAGGAGAGCAAGATGGAAAAAGAGGGTGAGACAAAGAGAGAGAGAGAAAGTAAGAAAGAGACTGAGAGAGAGACAGACAGAGAGAGACTGAGAGACTGAGAGAGAGAGGAGAGAGAGAGAGAGACTGAGAGAGAGAGAGACTGAGAGAGAGAGAGAGAGAGACTGAGAGAGAGAGGAGAGAGAGAGAGAGACAGAGAGAGAGTGAGAGACAGAGACAGAGAGATAGAGATAGAGAGAGAGACTGAGAGAGAGAGAGAGAGAGAGAGAGAGAGAGAGGAGAGAGAGAGAGAGAGAGAGAGAGAAAGAGACAGCGAGACGGCCAGTCAGACAGCCAGACAGACAGACAGACAGACAGCCAGCCAGTCAGTCAGTCAGTGAGTCAGCCAGACGACAGTCAGTCAGTCAGACAGACAGTCAGACAGACAGTCAGACATGGCAGCTTCCTCCTCAGTACTTACATGTTTGTCAGTGCTGTCCAGCTCCTGCTCCATGAGAGCTGCCAGTACGAAGCACAGGTACTGCTGCTGGCCTGGAAGAGGCTTGTTGTAGAAGCCGTTGTACCTCTTCTCGTCCCCCAGGGTGAAGGTGGCAGGGAGGGAGCTCAGCTTGGCAGCGATGTACGGTCTGGGGGAGTCTGCCTGCCGCCTCCGCCTCAGGATCGGACCCTCGCCTGACTCCAGCAGCTGAGGGGAAGGGGGTCAGGAGGTCAAGGCAGGGGTCAAGGTGCAAAAGACCAGGAGGTCACAGATAAGATGACCTGTTACTCAGAGGAGGATGCATGTTATATTCAGGAGGACCGAGCCAATCAGAAAGTGGACGAAGGCCGACACCCACCTCATCTAAATCCATCTCATCTGGGTTCTCCCATCTCCGTGACGATGAAGACACTGGCACCACCACAATGTAATACCACCTGTCAGGTCAAAACATGTATTTTTACTCTCAAATCAACAAACCTTAACGATCATACAAAGCAAGTTCAGTGTCATCTTAGGAAGCAGAGAGATGGCCGAGTGTAAGTCAAGCCTGTGCTGTGATGTCAGACATCATGTGATCAGGTCTGAGAACAGGCTGGGGGGGGGGGGCGGGGGGAGGGGGGGGGGGTCAAAGTCACAACACTCCAGACAGATTGAATTCAAAGCTCTCACAGGGGTAATCATCCGAGCGATCAATCACCATCAGTGGACGAGTGTAGAACAATCTTAGAATCTCCGCGGAGAGCGGCTCCAATCGAGCACAGACGCCCTCAGGACTCCGGGTCATGTGAGCTTGTGTGTCCGCAAAGCAGAACATTAGATTGTGGCTGAACTGCAGCCGCTCTGAGGGCCGCTCGGATCCTGCAGCCCTGCTGACCGAGGGGCCCCACTGTGTTCCCCCTTCCTGCCCCACCGTGCTGCTCTGCCCTCCAGCCTTCTGCATCCTCACCTTCGGGAGGCTGATAAGACGTTTCTGACTGAATCCCACCCCAATCACCTGCTCTCCAAATGTCAATCAGATCTCACAGAGAAGTAATCTTATTTTTAGCAATCAGAGCATGCGTCTCTCTACCTTAACCTCTGCTACCGGAGGAAGAGATGGAATGTGAAAGGGGGGGGGAGGGGGGTCGGAGGGGGAGGAATGAGGGTTGGGTGAGAGGCAGTGGGGGGGTCCGAGTGGGGGGGGGGGGGTGCGGGGAGGGTGGGGTGAGAGTGTGGGAGCAGGATGAATCAGACTCAGACTACAGCTTTGATTGTAATGGCTCGAAAGTTGAAGAGGGATTCAACTGTCAAGCACTGATTCAATCTGCAAATCATCCCAGGGATGATTTCTGATAAGATCACAGACAATCAGTGTGATGATGATGATGATCCCAGTGTGTGGTTCTGACCTGACGTGTGCGGTGGTGTGGACCTTAGGCAGGTCGATGGTCAGCTTGCCCCCCTGAGCCTGGTGGTACAGGACAGGCTTGGTGCGGAGGAGGTCAGGGGCGGTGCGGATGGACACCTGCTGCTGCAGCCCTCCAGCACTGTTCCCCCGGCTCATCAGCACGAAGGAGTACTCTGTGTCTGGCTGCAGTCTGGTGATCAGCTTCCTCTGCAGGCCGCCCTGGACCTCCACACTCTGCTGGTTATACAGGATCTGACCGGGGGGGGGGGGGACAGGGACAAGATCAACACTCCAACAAGCCAGGGTCCATGCTCAGAGACATCACACACACCAAGAACACACACACGAAGAACACACACACGAAGAACACACACACACGAAGAACACACACACACACACGAAGAACACACACACGAAGAACACACACGAAGAACACACACACACGAAGAACACACACACGAAGAACACACACAGACAAAGAACACACACACACAAAGAACACACACACGAAGAACACACAGACGAAGAACACACACACACAAAGAACACACACACGAAAAACACACACGAAGAACACACACACACGAAGAACACACACACGAAAAACACACACGAAGAACACACACACACGAAGAACACACACACGAAAAACACACACGAAGAACACACACACACGAAGAACACACACACACAAAGAACACACACACGAAGAACACACACACGAAGAACACACACACACAAAGAACACACACACACAAAGAACACACACACGAAGAACACACACACGAAGAACACACACAAAGAACACACACACACGAAGAACACACACACACAAAGAACACACACACGAATAACACACACACGAAGAACACACACACACACGAAGAACACCCACACACGAAGAACACACACACACGAAGAACACACACACACAAAGAACACACACACGAAGAACACACACACGAAGAACACACACACACAAAGAACACACACACACAAAGAACACACACACGAAGAACACACAGACGAAGAACACACACAAAGAACACACACACACGAAGAACACACACACACAAAGAACACACACACGAATAACACACACACGAAGAACACACACACACACGAAGAACACCCACACACGAAGAACACACACACACGAAGAACACACACACATGCGCTCTCTGTCACTTCTTGAGCTGCGTCATATAGTCTGTCATAAGACAGCTTAGATAAGCATCTGTTTATCTATTTGACAGCTCATTCCCCATGCAGGAGAGTACATACCATCACCACTATTACACTTATACGCACTGGTGCATACAGAATCCTTTACACAGTTCAGAAGAGAAGCACTCCACTATAATGAGGCTGCTAGTCATTTAGACAAGGCTTATTAATCATTGCTTCATGAGTGAATGTGAGAGTGGAGGGATGTAGTCCTCTCACC
Source organism: Neosalanx taihuensis (assembly GCA_030340665.1). Taxonomy (NCBI): domain Eukaryota; kingdom Metazoa; phylum Chordata; class Actinopteri; order Osmeriformes; family Salangidae; genus Neosalanx; species Neosalanx taihuensis. Next base: position 14,961,473 of record CM059300.1, on the reverse strand, counting down.
TTGAAAGGCACTTGGGATTTGTAGTTTTCAGGCACCTCCCACGTCAGTAGGACGGACGTCTTCATGACGGCTTTGACCCCAAAGCTTGTGGCGAAGGCTGTGATGCAACAACAACACAACGCTAATTTCAGACGCCACGAGGTACACGCATGACACACGGATAAGCAACGTGACCTGCGCCAATCACGTGGGCAGGAACATGCCAGAGGGGGAGGGGCTTGAAACAGCAGGAACCATGTTGTACCATTCGTGTCTGATGAAAGATAAGCAACATTCTCCCAAAGTCCTTCATCTGTTTCCCCAACCACAGCTAAAATATTCAGTCACCAGGTCACCGTGGTTACCGTGAAATGCAACATACACAGGGGAGAGGGGAACACACAGTCTTAAAATAGAGCTACACTGTAACCCAGATGTGATCATTAGAGGATGATGATGGTGGAGAGAGAGGGAGGGAGGAGGGGGAGGGAGGCAGGAGGGAGGGAGGGAGGGAGGGAGGAGGGGGAGGGAGGAGGGGGAGGAGGGGAGGGGGAGGAGGGGAGGGAGGGGGAGGGAGGGAGGAGGGGGAGGGAGGAGGGGGAGGAGGGGAGGGGGGGAGGGAGGGGGAGGGAGCCTGCTGAGCTGTATGTGTGTGAGGGGAGACAGTGGCTGGTGTGTAATGAGATTAGGGGCTGGAAGAATCCATCTGGACTGGATCAGAACACAACGACCACAGGAAGAGACAGAGGTGGGAGATGGGAGAGGGTCTAACACAGCTGAGCCATCTTGATTAGTGTGTGTGTGTGTGTGTGTGTGTGTGTGTGCTCTCTCTCTCACCTGGTGAGGTGGACATGGTCCTGCTCTGGATGCTGGGGCTGATAGGCCCCGCCCCCTTGCTGGTGAAGGCCTGCACTCTGATGTCATAGGTGGTGTCAGGTTTCAGCCCCTGGATGGTCATACGAGTGTCCACAGTCCTGTTGGTGCTGTTCTGCTGGCTGTTGATGTCTCGGTACACCACCAGGTACTGGACGATCCTGCCGTTGCGCTCGGCCAGGCTGGGAGGCTCCCAGGCCAGCTGGGTGCTGGAGGTGGTCAGGCCCGTCACCCGCAGGTTCACCGGGAAGCCGCTGGGCACGTCTTCCTGGGTGCTGATCTCCTTCACGTACGCCTCGCCCGTGCCCGCCCTGTTCCGCGCTCGCAGGCGGAACACGTAGGTGGCGCCCTTGTGCAGGCCGGTGGCGGTGTGGTGGTCGTCTGACTTCTTGAACTCGCGGGAGGTGAAGTCATCTTCCTCCACCCTCTTGTACTGCAGCTGGTATCCCATCAACTCTCCAACCATCTCCTTAGGAGGCTGCCACTGGATCAGAGCCGTGTTACCTATAGTGGTGCTTATCATCATGGTGGGCTTTCCTGGCACTGGAGGGAGGGAGGGAGGGACACAGAGAGACACAGAGAGACACAGAGAGACACAGAGAGAGAGACAGAGAGAGAGAGAGAGAGACAGAGAGAGAGAGAGAGAGAGAGACAGAGAGAGAGACAGAGAGAGAGAGAGAGAGACAGGGAGAGAGAGAGAGACAGGGAGAGAGAGAGAGAGACACACACAGAGAGAGAGACAGAGAGAGAGAGAGAGACAGAGAGAAAGAGAGAGAGAGTAGGGACACAGAGAGAGACAGAGAGAGAGACAGTTAACAAGAGGGTGCTGTGTTGCTGGAGTTCTGTGTTCAGTAGTTTCAGTGTATCAGTAGTGTTCAGGCTGGTGTTTCTGTGGTCGTCATGGTACCTGCTCCTGTAGTAGTGACCACTTTGGCTTTGCTGCGAGCACCATCTCCTTTGGTAGTGTAGGCTGCCACGGTAACCGAGTAGGTGGTCTCTGCATGGAGTCCTGTGATGAAAGACTCCTGAGACACAGAATATCACACAAAGGTCAGGGGTCAACAAAGAGAGGTCAAAGTGTTTCCAAAACAAAGGGTCGACCCTCACACAAGCGCTTATCCCCAAAGATATAAAGGAACTTCAACAAACAAAACAAAAACAAGTTAGTTGCCTTTCTCCATCCATCTGCATTTTAATATTCAGTCAAATTCCAATTGAGTGGATTGAGCAGCTGAAGGCTGGGATGGAGGAAGGTTGTACAGGCTCACCTGTGCCCACCAAACACAGGGACACAAGATGTTCCTGGAAACACACCTGCTCAGGAAGAACTGGTGTCCCCATACACACACACACACAACCCAGGAAGAAACCAGGACAAGGACAGCCCAGCAGCAGAGCTAACCCCCCCCTGACCTGCCACAGGACCCTCAACACAGGACCCTCAACACAGGACCCTCAACACAGGACCCTCAACACAGGACCCTCACCTCTACTACAGGAACCCACCTGGAGGAACTCTACCAGGTTAGAACCTGCAGGAGCTCCTCACCTGCCCACAGTAGCAGTGAGAGGCTGGTTCCCACACAGCTGACAAGTTAAACACATCTTGTCATCTCAGATTGTAATTGTAGTTTGATGTGGTTTTTCCTCAGTGCTGTTAAAGAGGCTTCATCTTTCTTTATAACAGGGGACTCTTATTGTAAATGTCTACTGTGGCAAGTCAGAAGGAAATAAACACTGACACTGAGAGTGGCATTGAACAAACCAGAAACACACACACATTACATTATCATGAACACACACACACATTACATCATGAACAAACAAAAATCAACAACTGTTAAGAAACATTATAAATCGAGCACAGCTCAAAGCTCCAAAGATCTGTAAGAAAACCTTCAGGACACTAGGCTGGGTCTATCCAGCCGTATGAACACACACACACACACACGCAGGGAAGCAGGAGACACACACAAACACACCGACACACACTTGGAACCCTGAACCAATTAAGGCCTGCAGCTTAAGTACACATCCTGGAGTTGTGTGTGTGTGTGTGACTGAGGCCATGAAGAGGACATGTTCTCCCTGTCTCCTGGATCACTTCCCAAGATCCTCTGCTCTCCCACTGTGATGAAGTTCAGTCATAATGCCTCATCTTCTAACAACTGAACTACATTTAACAACATATCTTGCCTCACAATTCTTTTTTTTTGTACAGTTTTAACAATGTTTTTTTCTTTTAAAACCGGGTAGCTCTTGAGAGATGGAAAAGACTGAAAGTAAAGAAGTATAGAATTATCATAAAACCACTTTGAGTTCTACAGTAGAGGACTCACTACTGTTATCTACCAGGGTGACTATATTAGGATTCATCCTGATCTTCCCTTCAAATAGTGATGGAAATCCTGTCCAAGTATTATTATATATACTAAAGAATTAGAAATGGAAGGATCCAGATTGTTTACTAACATCCATCTTTAACAGATCATGTCTAGTACTGACTCTCTATGGAACACAGACAGTGTCGTATTAGTCAGTCACACAGCTCACTTTGTTTTTAAGGCATTAAGTGAAATGTTTTTGCTGGTATCAGATTCCTTTAAGACTCTTCTTGAGGTTATGCTGACATCTGTGTAGCCAGGCACAGCTCATTAGTGACTTGGCATCTCATGGCTGTGGTCCCTGCCAACATGGCTGAAAGCTAACGCTAACACTCAGAGATGAACAGATGTCTTATCTGACATGTTGTAGCCTCCTTCCTGTCAGCTGCTAATCATGAGGGGACAGGAGCGTCCATGACAGGAGCGTCCATGACAGGAGCGTCCATGACAGGAGCGTCCATGACAGGAGCGTCCATGATGTGGAGTTCTGTCAAGAGAACCAGCCTCCTAGCACACTGGGATGTTGATCTGCTGGGTTCTAGATCTGCTGTGTTCTAGATCTGCTGTGTTCTAGATCTGCTGTGTTTTAGATCTGCTGGGTTCTAGATCTGCTGGGTTCTAGATCTGCTGGATTCTAGATCTGCTGTGTTCTAGATCTGCTGTGTGTCTATACTGCGGGGTTCTAGATCGGCTGTGTGTCTAGATCTGCTGGGTTCTAGATCTGCTGGGTTCTAGATCTGCTGTGTGTCTATACTGCGGGGTTCTAGATCGGCTGTGTTCTACATCTGCTGTGTTCTAGATCTGCTGGGTTCTGGATCTGCTGTGTTCTAGATCTGCTGTGTTCTAGATCTGCTGTGTGTCTAGATCTGCTGTGTTCTAGATGATGCTGTGTTCTAGATTGGCTGGGTTCTAGATCTGCTGTGTTCTGGATCGGCTGGGTTCTAGATCTGCTGTGTTCTAGATCTGTTGGGTTTTAGATCTGCTGGGTTCTATATCTGCTGGGTTCTAGATCTGCTGTGTTCTAGATCTGCTGTGTTCTACATCTGCTGTGTTCTAGATCTGCTGGGTTCTAGATCTGCTGTGTTCTAGCTCTGTTGGGTTTTAGACACACTCCTGCCCTGCGCTCTCTAACCCTCATGAACTCTAACACACACTGATACAGCACAGGTCGTTTAAAACACACACACACAGAGAAAACACAGAAAACACACACTTAACGCTCCCAGCAGACCCTGCAGGGCAGCACAGGAGACAGAAGCCAGCCCGCACTGCCCAACCAACCAGAACACAGGGGAGGAGTTACTCACATGCTCTGTGGACTCATCAATATTCCACTGAAGAGAGAGAAACATGGAACAGACAGAGGAGGGAGGGAGGGAGGGAGGGAGGGAGGGAGGGAGGGAGGGAGGGAGGGAGGGAGGGAGGGAGGGAGGGAGGGAGGGAGGGAGGGAGGGAGGGGAGGAGGGAGGGGAGGAGGGAGGTATGGAGAGAGGAGGGAGGGATGGAGGGAGGGAGGTGAGTCAGAGGCAGACAGCACTACACAGATGAGGAGAAACAAGACTGGAGCCTTTATTTCCCCTCCTTAAAGACTGACATATGTCATGCTTTAGAGAAAGGAGGATGAAGAAGGAGAGAAAAGAGAGGGGGAAGAGGAGGAAGATGAGCACCAGATGAAGGACATTGATAGGAACATGTGTAAATCTAAAGGGACATTCCGAATCTCCATTGGATATTTCAATTGGTGTGATTCTGGTGCACAAAGCCCAGAGCATCTTTCCACTATGATGACAGTATGCATTGCCTTGTTATAGATGTTGGAATCCCTAAGACACCATGTGATACGTAGCAGCCACAAAGCTGCACAGGTAACCTAGGAGACAAAACCCCTGCCGAATCCTAGTCATTCTTCCTGCTCTCTTGCCTCTGTGTCCAGTGGAACTGACAGGTTCCACACACACACAAACAAACACACAACACACACACACACACACAAACACACAACACACACACACACACACACAAACATGCACACACAAACACACACACACACACACAAACACACACACACACACGCACACACGCACACACGAACACACACAAACACACAAACACACACACAACACACACAGAGTACATTCCAAACTTTCTCCACAGTAATTCATGGGGGATGAGAAAGCCCATTTCGGGCTGTGAGACTCTGATGGTGCAGAGCGTGAAATCCTATTACCATCGCCGCTACGCCCCCCCAACCCCCTGTGACATCAAACCCCCAACGTCAGCGGCCCAGAGAGACATCTGTGCTTAGTGGAACCCCAACGCTGCTAAAGAGGTCACCTCAAAGAGGTGGGGGAGGGGGGGGGGGGGCACAGGAAGCAGTGATCAGAGGAGACCACCACTGCCAACACCAGCTACACACATGGCTGCTGATTAGCATCTAGCAGCCAATGGGAATCCTATAAGGTGCAGAGGGGGCGGAGCTGAAGATCAAGAAGGAAACATGTGCTTCTAAAAGCCAGAGAGAGTGATGTGGTCGAGAGAGCATGCTGTCGTGTTGGAGAGAGGGGAACAGGCGAAGGCCGGGATTCTTTGTGTCATCTTTTCTCTTCCAAAAGTCCGTTCAGCTCCGATCTCTCAGGCCCACCAAGGCCTCTCAGGCTGGGCAGCAGCAGGATCCTTCCTCCTCTAACACCTTCTTCACCTCACAGGACAATGCATGGCTGCTCAAATCTCCAGTATGAAGTGGATGTCAGAATAGGAAAAGACCCAAGGACACAGGAGTGTGGCGCCGCTACGCTAACAAGCTAACTGTTCCACTGTGAGTGTATCAGTGTTACTGCAGGGAGTCCAGAGGGTCCAGAGGGTCCAGAGAGTCTCAGGTGGATCTGCTGCAGCCCCCTCAGCTCAGCCCCCTCAGCTCAGCCCCCTCAGGTCAGCCCCCTCAGCTCAGCCCCCTCAGCTCAGCCCCCTCAGGTCAGCCCCCTCAGCTCAGCCCCCTCAGCTCAGCCCCCTCAGGTCTGCCCCCTCAGCTCAGCCCCCTCAGCTCAGCCCCCTCAGGTCTGCCCCCTCAGGTCAGCCCCCTCAGCTCAGCCCCCTCAGGTCAGCCCCCTCAGGTCTGCCCCCTCAGGTCAGCCCCCTCAGCTCAGCCCCCTCAGGTCAGCCCCCTCAGGTCTGCCCCCTCAGGTCAGCCCCCTCAGCTCAGCCCCCTCAGGTCAGCCCCCTCAGGTCAGCCCCCTCAGCTCAGCCCCCTCAGGTCAGCCCCCTCAGCTCAGCCCCCTCAGCAAAGAGCCTCTGGGCTTGGGAGACAGACCGCTGGATCAAGAGCTGCTATATCTGACCGCTAACACACACACTCCTGTTTAAAATGAGCAGGGAAATGAGGATGGTCTAGTGTGGGATCCTGCTAAAGAAAGAAAGAGGCTCTTAACCAGCCCACACACAAACAAGTACTGCTCTCCTCCATGACAGGAGGGAGGGAGGGAGAGAGGGGGGGGGGAGAGAGGGGGAGAGTGAGAGAGAGATTAAGGTAGTGAGAGATTTTATTTTTGACTAGTGGGCATGAGAGAAAGCAAACCAATCCTTTATTTCAGACAGGGTTAGGACTGGGTTAGGACTGGGATAGGACTGGGATAGGACAGGGATAGGACAGGGATAGGACAGGGATAGGACTGGGATAGGACAGGTGTTTTGACCAACCAGACTGAGCGATGGTTCTCTCCTCTCCAATAGCAGCAGCTGTATGAGGCTGGAGGTCAGAGCCGTCACTAACACAGGTAAACAGAGATTTCAATGTGGAACAACAGCTTTCTTCCTCCAAGACAGCACATGTTCTCCAGTGAGTCAGAAGGTCTTCAAGAGCACGATTACCAGTGACGTCAACAAACACACAAGTTCTCTCACGTTCCTAAAGAAGAGCTCTTTTTTCCCACGATGTTGCTGAGATGCGTCAAAAAGCAGAACAACAACTTCTGCGGTGATGAAAGACAGAACACTCCTCTCTCCACTGTGAGGCCGTTAACACGGTTTCTGCAGGTCCGTGCAAGTCTGCCTGGGGAAACTCTGAGACACGCTTATCTCCAGCCGTGACTCCACCTGACGGTTAGACACGCTATGGTCATGACTCAAACCACCAGATCACACTGGGCAGGAAGCTTCTGAAGCCTGATGATGTGAGGGTGGAGAAACTGAACAAGATGACTGAAGATGATGAGAAGAAGGATGACAGAAACAGGAGAAAAGATGCCAAATTATGACAGGATGTCTGAGCAGCTGATGTGTGTGTGTGTGTGTGTGTGTGTGTGTGTGTGTGTGTGTGTGTGTGTGTGTGTGTGTGTGTGAAGTCTGAACAGGCAGAGACCATGTCTAGTTCATCTGGCAGAGTTGACATAAGAAACATTTCCAGTGGCGGCCATTTCCCTGTCCACCACATGAAGCAGATCCTGAAGCAGCCTCAGATAACCAACACCCTGACAGGGCTGAGATCTCCAGCCTCAGATAACCAACACCCTGACAGGGCTGAGATCTCCAGCCTCAGATAACCAACACGCTGACAGGGCTGAGATCTCCAGCCTCAGATAACCAACACCCTGACAGGGCTGAGATCTCCAGCCTCAGATAACCAACACCCTGACATGGCTGAGAGATCTCCAGCCTCAGATAACCAACACCCTGACATGGCTGAGAGATCTCCAGCCTCAGATAACCAACACCCTGACATGGCTGAGATCTCCAGCCTCAGATAACCAACACCCTGACATGGCTGAGATCTCCAGCCTCAGATAACCAACACGCTGACAGGGCTGAGATCTCCAGCCTCAGATAACCAACACGCTGACAGGGCAGAGATCTCCAGCCTCAGATAACCAACACCCTGACAGGGCTGAGAGATCTCCAGCCTCAGATAACCAACACCCTGACAGGGCTGAGAGATCTCCAGCCTCAGATAACCAACACCCTGACATGGCTGAGATCTCCAGCCTCAGATAACCAACACCCTGACATGGCTGAGATCTCCAGCCTCAGATAACCAACACCCTGACAGGGCTGAGAGATCTCCAGCCTCAGATAACCAACACCCTGACATGGCTGAGAGATCTCCAGCCTCAGATAACCAACACCCTGACAGGGCTGAGAGATCTCCAGCCTCAGATAACCAACACCCTGACATGGCAGAGATCTCCAGCCTCAGATAACCAACACCCTGACAGGGCTGAGATCTCCAGCCTCAGATAACCAACACCCTGACATGGCTGAGATCTCCAGCCTCAGATAACCAACACGCTGACAGGGCTGAGATCTCCAGCCTCAGATAACCAACACGCTGACAGGGCTGAGATCTCCAGCCTCAGATAACCAACACCCTGACATGGCTGAGATCTCCAGCCTCAGATAACCAACACCCTGACATGGCTGAGATCTCCAGCCTCAGATAACCAACACCCTGACATGGCTGAGATCTCCAGCCTCAGATAACCAACACCCTGACAGGGCTGAGATCTCCAGCCTCAGATAACCAACACGCTGACAGGGCTGAGATCTCCAGCCTCAGATAACCAACACCCTGACAGGGCTGAGAGATCTCCAGCCTCAGATAACCAACACCCTGACATGGCTGAGATCTCCAGCCTCAGATAACCAACACGCTGACAGGGCTGAGAGATCTCCAGCCTCAGATAACCAACACCCTGACAGGGCTGAGATCTCCAGCCTCAGATAACCAACACCCTGACAGGGCTGAGATCTCCAGCCTCAGATAACCAACACCCTGACAGGGCTGAGATCTCCAGCCTCAGATAACCAACACCCTGACAGGGCTGAGATCTCCAGCCTCAGATAACCAACACCCTGACATGGCTGAGATCTCCAGCCTCAGATAACCAACACCCTGACATGGCTGAGATCTCCAGCCTCAGATAACCAACACCCTGACAGGGCAGAGATCTTCAGCCTCTGACTCTCCCAGCTGGATCTTCAGGTCTGTCCATGGACATGTGCTGAAGGTAGATGGAGCAAATGAAGGTTCCCCCACCAGCTCAGAGACACAGGGCCGCTCTACACACTGAAGCACCTCTGAAACATCAGCAGGGTTTGTGAGGCAGAGGGCCAAATGCATCCATGTTTAAAAAGGACCATGGAGGTCAGAGGGTCTGTTCAAGTAATTTGACACCAGAGAAAGAGTCCTGAGGCAGGGAGGCATGTCAGAGAAACCCTGGGATAATATCTCCCTCTTCCACTCTCCTCCTCCACTCTCCTCCTCCACTCTCCTCCTCCATCTCCCTCTCCGTCTCACTCTCACTCGTCCTCTCCAGTCCGTGAGAGGGGAAAGGGGCTGGGGGTTTTAAGATATTCATGAATCTGTGAATCCCTCTGAAGGATTACGATCGCTCATCCATCTCACGGATCCTCTCAGCTCAGGACGAGTCGCTTCTCTCGCTTGCATTAATGTGCCAAAGCCCAGCAAAATATGTCTGATTCATAAACAAGAGTAACAAGGCAATGCATACGTATTAAAGTGGAGACATAAAGGGGGAGAGGATTGATTCCCTTAAGCCTCTCCTGAGGTAATACACACATGAAATATTTAACACCTATTGGAATTAGCAGGGAGCATATTCGACTAGCTAATCCTGCGTACAGGGACGGGGGGGACTGGTCTGAATGTAATTTGGAGTCAAGTGTCACATGTTGGCAGGCAGCAAAGAGAGGCGAGACAGAAGAAAGTGAGGGAGAGAGAGAGGGAGAGAGAGAGAGAGAGAGAGAGGGGGAGAGAGGGGGAGAGAGAGAGAGGGCGAGAGAGAGAGAAAGTGAGGGAGAGAGAGAGGGAGAGAGAGAGAGGGCGAGACAGAAGAAAGTGAGGGAGAGAGAGAGGGAGAGAGAGAGCGAGAGAGGGGAAGAGAGGGGGAGAGAGGGGGAGAGAGAGGGAGAGAGAGAGGGAGAGAGGGGGAGAGAGAGAGGGAGAGAGAGAGAGGGGGAGAGAGAGAGAGAGTGGGGGAGAGAGAGAGAGAGGGGGAGAGAGGGGGAGAGAGAGAGAAAGTGAGGGAGAGAGAGAGAGGGCGAGAGAGAGAGAAAGTGAGGGAGAGAGAGAGAGGGCGAGAGAGAGAGAAAGTGAGGGAGAGAGAGAGAGGGCGAGAGAGAGAGAAAGTGAGGGAGAGAGGGCGAGAGAGAGAGAAAGTAAGGGAGAGAGAGAGAGAGGACAAGAGAGAGAAAGTGAGGGAGAGAGAGGGAGAGGACAAGAGAGAGAAAGTGAGGGAGAGAGAGGGAGAGAAAGGAAGAGAGAATGGAAAATAAATTCATGTGAAACTAGACAAATGGGATACAGTTGATCCTGATGGTGGGGGGGGGGATGTGTGGAGAAAGAGAGAGGAGCACTAACCTCTACTAACCTTAACAGGAAGAAATAGACAGAGAAAAGAACAATAAAGAGACTGAAAGAAGAGACCTGCTGAAGAAGGGGGGGGGGGGGGGAGTGTCAGAAGAAAGAGTGACAGATGAAATGAGTGAGAGGACAAGAAAACAGGGGAGGAGGTAGAGAGCCATGGCTCAGCAGCCCATCTCAGTACCTGGGCCTCTGGTAGAGCCACATCCAGGATGTTGGGCTGTCCACGAGGCTCTCCGTTCTCCAGCCTGGAGTAGATGACCTGGTACCCCCTGATCTGACCATGCTGCTTCCCTGGGAGAGGAGGCTTCCACGACACCCGGATGGCCGTGGAGTTCACTGCTTCCACCTCCAGCTTCCTGGGGGGAGCGCCCGGCACTGAGGGAGGAGGAGGAGAAGGAGGGTGGGGGAGGGAGGGAGGAGGAGCAGGGGGAGGGAGAAGGACAAGGAAGAGGGGGAGGGAGGAGGAGGAGGGGGAGCAGGAGGAGGGGGAGGAGCAGGAGAAGGAGGGGAGGGAGGAGGAGAAGGAGCAGGAGGAGGGGAAAGAGCAGGAGGAGGGAGAGGGAGGGGAGGAGGAGGAGGAGGGGAAGGAGAAGTAGGAGGAGGAGGGGGGCAGGAGGAGGGGGAGGAGGAAGGGAGAAGATGGAGGCAGACAGAGGTTATACACCATCCAGAACATTCTGTCCCAGAGACCAGAGCTGGCAGGGACTAGGCTGTGGCATGAGGAGGCGGAGCCACTGAGGAGGCGGGGCCACTGAGGATGCAGCAGCCTGTTTTTGCCAGAATGGAGGAGGGGGCGTGTCTGAGAGCCCCCCGTCTACCACATCCCCAAAAACAGGCTGTTCAGGTTTCCCCTGGAAGTCTAGAGGAAAGACTGATGTGTCTAATAACAGTTTTGAAATGAGTCGTGTTTCAGCAAACTTCAAAAACATGAATTACAGACTGCTGCCTCTTAAGAACACTCTCTCATGTCACACAAACATTGAAAAACAAAAGAAGAAGAAAAGAGAGAAGGAAAAAGAGGAGTGGAGTTTTAACATGAACTGTGACGAGGACAGAAAGACCAGGAGAGACCAGAGGAGGAGGAAGAGGAGGAGGGACAAGAGCGGCCAGAGAAGAGGGCGGTGAGGATGATGAGCCTGGACCTGAGATAGAGGGAGGATCTGAGAGTCAACAGAGGAGAGAGAGGGAGAGACAGAAGAGAGAGAGAGAGAGAAGGAGAGAGAAAAGGAGAGGGAGAGAGGGGGAGAGAGAGGAGAGAGACAGATAGATAGATAGAGACAGAGAGAGAGAGAGGAGAGAGAGAAAGAGAGAGAGAGGAGAGAGATAGAGAGGAGAGAGAGAGATAGAGACAAAGAGAGGGAGAGATAGATAGATAGATAGAGAGAGACGGAGAGAGAGAGGAGAGAGAGAGAGAGAGAGGAGAGAGAGACAAAGAGAGGGAGAGATAGATAGATAGAGAGAGATATATATGATGACCACTGTTGATGGCTCATTACCTTCCAACCCATCTGTAAAGACACACGAGGTCAAAGGCCTCAGTATAAAGTTTCTCCACAGAAACGAGCGGAGGAGCAGAGACACACGAAGAGAGAACTGGAGCAGTGAAGCCAGAGGAGGTGAGAATCCCAAACTGAACCACCTACCATCCTCTCTGGTTCTGATCCGTACCGCAGCGCTCTCAGGGCCCGGGCCCACATCAGTGTGAGCTCTCACCCACACCTGGTACTCAGTCCACTTCTCCAGGCCCTCCAGCACGTGGCTGGAGGCTTCTGCAGGGATGCCAGACACCTCGTGCCGCTCGCTGTCCTCCCCCTCCAGAGCCTGGTAGCTGATGGAGTAGCGCACGATGGCGCCGTGGCGACTGGCAGGGGGCGGGGCCACCCAACTCACCTTGAGGCTGGTGGAGGTGAGACTGAACAGCTGTACCTCCTGGGGAGGGGCGGAGGGGGCTGCAGAGGGAGGGGGGGAGGGGGCCGCAGATCAAACAAAACTACAAAACTATCAAACACAAAAACACAAGCTGGGGGGGGGGGGGGGGGGGGAGGGGGGGGGTGCAGGAACTGAACTGGCAGATTGGTCACCAGATCAGTCAGATATGAGTCACTGTATATTCTGTATATTCAATCTTTGTAGGTCCACTTAGCATGGAGGTGATCAGTGATCCAGGCTGATGTGTGTCTGATCCCTGAGAAGCTTCCTGTGAGTGTTCAAACAGACTGTCCTCTCCCTGTGTGTGAGTGTGTGTGTGTGTGTGTGTGTGTGTGTACGCAGCCCGGGTGATAAAGAGGCTGTGGGTGTGTTAACGTGTGAAGCAGGGCGTGAGTGTGTTAACGTGTGTTCACAGGCGTGAGTGTGTTAACGTGTGTTCACAGGTTCACAGTCATGGCTGTCTCTTCTCCAGATGCCGCTGGGGCTTTTAATGCTTCAAGCTTCTCACGAATGAACTTATTTGAAAAACGGTTTCAGCAAACAAGGTGTTCAGCGATGTTCTTACTGGGAGAGTTTTGTGAATTGGGAGAGGAACTGTAATGAGGTTTTTAAGTGTCTGAACAGTCTAGTTTAATAGTTTACTGCAATGTTTTTTTTTTTGTTAGAAACTTCGATCGATAAGTTGACCAAATCTCTGCAGTTCAGGGGAGAAAAATAACCAAAATACATTTAAATGGGATTCAACTTTGGGGGGAGGGGGGGGGGGGGGGATAATTCAATACCATCAAGCATCAAACACAAACATGTTCGTGCCCAGCATGCTGCTTCTCACACCTCCAACTAACTTTGATGCAACTACAAAGAAAGAAAGCTTCAAAGAGGTGAAGGAAGAGGGAGAGAAGCTGGACCAAACCAAGAGGAGGGGAGGGGGGGGGGGGGGGGGAGAGAAGCTGGACCAAACCAAGAGGAGGGGAGGGGGGGGGGGGAGAGAAGCTGGACCAAACCAAGAGGAGGGGAGGGGGGGGGAGAGAAGCTGGACCAAACCAGGAGGAGGGGAGGGGGGTTCTCCTAGTTGCATGCCTCTCTGGGGGTCTTTCTAAGTAACCAGAGTAATGAACAAAACCTAACATTTCTGTACTGAAGTCTTTTCTTTGGGAGCTGAAACTGAATTGCAGAGGAGGTGACAGGGTTGGATCTGAAGTGTGTCTCCCCCCCCCCACCCTCCCCCCACTGGGGGGGCCCTGAGCCGTCAAAAGCAGAGGGGAGAGAAATACTGCAAAGATTTTACAAAAAGCTGTTGCTAAGAATACATCATAATTAAAGTGTACGCGAGCTGCATTGAAACAGCAGCAGGTATAAGAAGAAGAACACAACTCTAAAAGCACTCACAGAACAACAGTGAGATCAAAACTCTCTGAGAGGGGGGCAGGAGAGGGGGGCAGGAGAGGGGGGCAGGAGAGGGGGGCAGGTGAGGGGGGCAGGTGAGGGGGGCAGGAGAGGGGGGCAGGAGAGGGGGGCAGGTGAGGGGGGCAGGTGAGGGGGGCAGGAGAGGGGGGCAGGTGAGGGGGGCAGGTGAGGGGGGCAGGAGAGGGGGGCAGGTGAGGGGGGCAGGTGAGGGGGGCAGGTGAGGGGGGCAGGAGAGGGGGGCAGGAGAGGGGGGCAGGTGAGGGGGGCAGGTGAGGGGGGCAGGAGAGGGGGGCAGGTGAGGGGGGCAGGAGAGGGGGGCAGGAGAGGGGGGCAAGTGAGGGGGGCAGGAGAGGGGGGCAGGTGAGGGGGGCAAGTGAGGGGGGCAGGAGAGGGGGGCAGGTGAGGGGGGGGGGGCACACCTTTCCGTCTATCCTTTGGGATACGATTGTTGATTCTTCCTTACTAGACTAGTTTGTTGTTCGTGTGAGAAAAAGCTGCTCTTTACTCAGTTCATTGCTCTGGTTTTTAGAGAGAGGAAGAAAAAAAAATATATATAAAACAATATGCAAATACAGAAACTTGCACTAACACATCACAATACTCAGTGCCAAATGATAAATGACGTTTTGAGACGCAGGGAGGAACACACTGAACCCACTGTACCTTGGGAAACTGGTGACCTTCAACCCCCAGGGGGAGAAGGAGAGAGCAGTCGTATAGAAGAGGGAGGGAGGGAGGGAGGAAGGAGAGGGAGGAGAGATGGAAGAGAGGGAGGGGGGAGGAGGTAGGAAGGAGGGGGGAGTGTCCGTTTTTTGGCTGAGTGAACTGAGACCTGATGTGGGTGTTTTTGGGGCTTCTGACCCCCAGTCTAACCTGGAAGAAGCTCCTCTGATTGGCTGTCAACCTGGACATACTAATGGACCTGTTAGTTAGAGAGAGAGAGAGAGAGAGAGAGAGAGAGAGAGAGAGAGAGAGAGAGAGAGAGAGAGAGAGAGAGAGAGAGAGAGAGAGAGAGGCACTTACTGGACTGGGCAGTGCGTGCCTCTATGGGCTGTGTGTAGACCCCCAGGCCCATCTCAGAGCGGGCTGCCAGGGAGAAGTGGTAGAGGGTGTCTGGCTTCAGACCCTCCACTGCGTAGGAGCCAGCAGGGTTAAAGGTCACGTGAATCTGCAAGAGATTGAAACAGCTGTTATCCAAGCAGACACAGGAAGCTGTAGACCGCATGGCTTTAGTCTAACCCAGGGGTCACCAATCCTGGTCCTCGAGGGCCGCTGTCCTGAAGGTTTTAGATGTTTCCCTGCTCCAGCACACCTGATTCTAATGAAGGGTCGTTATCAAGCTCTGTGGAGGTGTGCTGGAGCAGGGAAACATCTAAAACCTTCAGGACAGCGGCCCTCGAGGACCAGGATTGGACACCCCTGGTCTAACCTGCTGGAAAGGTTTGGAATTTGCTGAACATTTGCAGACACAATACTGGGCGTGAAAAAAAGAAAGCAGCATGCACTTCAGTAGAGTGTTGGCAAACACTTAGATTAAACAGGTTTTAAACACACATTTGGGCGAAGTCAAATTGTTCTCATTGCATATTGATTGCTTGATGTTTTTCTCGCAGCCCAGATAACAACCAAGCAGGTTATTACAGGGATGGACATGGAGGATCTGTCCAGGATAACTGCTCTGCACATCAATAAAGCTTCAATCTTCATCTCCAGACACAAGAGGCTGTATTTCTAAACCTGCTCCAACCTCCCAACACCCCACTGCTTGAAACTGCATTGTAAAATAGCTTGATATAAAAGAACCATTCATCTGTCTGGTTGTGAAACTGCCCCTGTGTCTGTGTGAGAGACAGAAAGACACAAACAAGAGAGACAGAGTGAGACAGAGAGAGAGACAGAGAGAGAGTGAGACAGAGAGAGAGAGAGAGAGTGAGACAGAGAGAGAGAGAGAGAGTGAGAGAGAGCGGGACAGAGACAGAGAGACTCGTTCATGGTCCTACCTTGTTGGCAGAATCCTCCTCCCAGTACTGAAGCTCATACTTGGTGATGGAGTCCTGGACGGGCCACAGCCAGGTGAGCATGATGCGAGTGTCCAGCTCTGCTTCAGCCTCGAAGCTGGACGGCTGGGCGGGAACTGGGGGGGGGGGGGGACCATAAAGCAAGGTTGTTGCCAGAGGAAGTAAAAGACTCCTGCTTAACACTGTCATTAACAGGACGTTGATTTAGAGCGAGTTGGCAGTGCAGAACTCACTGGGGAATAACAATCATATTCAAGCCAGTGCACAAACACACACACACACTCTCACCTCCCTGCTGGGTCTTGACCTGCAGCACCTCAGAGGGGGGCCCGTCCCCCACAGAGGTGAACCCCAGCACCCTCAGACTGTAGGTGATGTCTGTGACCAGCCCAGAGATGGTGGTCAACCTGCTGTCGTCAGTGTTGTGCTTCTGCCAGGCGCTGAGGGGGGCGTCCAGCTCCGAGCTGTAGTACACCCTGTACCCCCTGATCTGCCCGTTAGGCTCCTCCGGAGGCTCCCACTGCACCAGCATGGTGCTGGCGCTCAGCATGCGAGCCTGGACCGCCAGGGGGGGCGAGGAGGGGGCCTGCTCCCCTGTGCGGGTCTCCACGGGGTCACTGGGCGGCCCGCGGCCGATGTTGTTGAGCGCCATGACCCGGAACTCGTACTCAGAGTACGGGCTGAGGCCCCCGATGCTGTAGCGTGTGGTGGCCACGCCGTCCACTTCCTGGAAGCCCGTGTCCGTGGCCTTGGCGCGGTACTGGATCATGTAATAGGACACGGGGTCCGGGTTCCCAGAGTCCCACGTCAGCGTCACGCTTGTGGCGGTGGTCTCCGTGACGATGAGCGAGGCGGGGGGCTTGGGGAGGGCTGAGGAAGGTAGAAACACAGATGTGGTGAACAGAACAGAACTGATGCATGACAGGAAGTGATGGATGGAGGATCAGAGATGTTCTAGTGTTTTTAACGGAACATGAAGAAGCGTCAACCTTGAAAACAGTCATCCTGAGGTGACACAGGCAGGGATCACTGAGGGTTCCTTAGATAAACTAATACTAACTAATACTAAAAGTATATTGCCAAAGGACATTCTGCCAATGACGATTAGGAATTATTGTCCAGACATACACAGTCATCACAGACGAAGAAGAGGGCAGAGCTGACATCATAGGAACTGATGAAGAGCAACACTAAGGAGAGAGCGTCTATTGTGTCTTTAAGTCTGTCTGCATAGCAGCAGTCCATATAAATTACTGTGACATTCTCAATATTGATTGGCTAAGTGCAAAGTGGGATCAATACAGATACTGGCAGATAACAAGGGCTGGGCAGGCAGACAGCATACAAACTCCTACACAACACATAAACACACACTCACACACACACACACAGACACCACTTCAGACCTTTCGGGTACACACTCACAGTCAAATAATTCTTTCAGTTTCAGCCAGATACCCACAATTACATTCAGAAGACCCCTCCTCCAGATAAATACTTCACAATCAAAAGACTATTATGAGACCTGCTTCTGAGCTAGTTTCTGATCATGCTAGCACGAGTACCAGAGAATGAGCTGCAAATTCAAACGAACGAGGCAACAAAACGAGAAAAACGAATTAAACCAACAAAAACTAAAACACAAATGACCCAACCCAACCCAGACTGTACCAACCAAACCACACACCACTTCCAGAGCTCCTGGCGACCTCTCACCTTTGACCGTGACCTGGGCGCTGGCCTCGATCATGCCCAGGGAGGAGATGGCCACGCAGGTGTAGTTGGCAGACTCCTTGATGCTGCTGACCTCCAGGACGTTTCGTCCTACAGGCATCTCCTCCTCCTTGGTCAGCTCCACTGAGCCCTTCATCCACTTGACGTAGGGCATGGGGGATCCTACTGCCACGCAGGTCAGGTTCACGCTGCCCCCCGGCATCACCTCGTGGTTGGTGGGGGGGATGGAGAAGCGGGGGGGCACACGGCGTACTGGGAGGAGGGGGGAGGAGGGGGGAGAGAGTGAGCGCTCTGGGATCCATGAAGACCTTCGAGGATCGGGCTGCACAATGCTCACAACACAGAGAGAGCACTGGTCGTTAACTTTCTAAGGGAGATGGACGTTGCTTAAAATTCTTGTTAAATGGGTTTGTCCCTTGATAACAACAAAAAAGTATGTTTGTAATCAAATGATGAATCCCTTTGACATTTTGGCAGCTTCTATATTTGTCTGTGTCAGATGAGGGGTGGAACTTCATCATCCGCATCATTGAGAGTGGGAGAGACCCTGTGGAAACACCACGGTTTGATTCCTGTTTCACTTCAGCTTGGCCTGTTTCTCTCTCTCTCTCCCTCCCTCCCCCTCTCTCTCTCTATGTCTCTCTGTCTCTCTATCTCCCCCCCTCTCTCTCTATCTCCCTCCCTCCCTCCCTGTCTCTCTCTCCCACCCTCCCCCTCCCTCTCCCTCTCTCTCCAAATCTCTTTATATCTCTCTCTCTCTATGTCTCTCTGTCTCTCTCACTTTCCACAGCTCTGATATGCAGATAGGCTGACATTAAAATGAGGTTCCCATGGAGACAAGAAGGGCTCATTGAGTGCTGTGGAAGAGTCCCAGCTCTACAGAGGGTGAACGCAATACTAAATAGCTGCCTCTGAATAAACAGACAGCAGAAACATTTACATAGAAACTATAATGAAATAAACATTTAAACTAACCAAAACAAAAGCCAGATGTATCAACTTAGATCTTTAAACTAGAAAGTTACTCGACATGCATATGAAATACAGACCCTGACACTCATCATTTACAACCCTTCATTAAGATGCCACACACTGACTCTAACAAGGGGAAGGTATTTTTCTTTAACATGGCTTGTGAAGAGCCAGCTAGCTTGACAGCAGTTTAATCATGAGTACCCTGCGATCACAGTCACTGGTCATCCTGTCTGTATTCAAACCAGCATGGCATGAAACTATCCACCATTTTTACAGCTTGTTTCCCATAATGCACTACAGCGTCTCCCTGGGGAGAAAAAAATGACTTGGGTCTGTAATTGCGTTTTTTTTTCTTTTTTTTGCAGCGGGTCCCCATGAAAATGGATTTTCAAAATGTGACTTTTCTTTTTTGTCTTGTGTCTCTCTCTCCTTTCTAATTTGAAGTGGAACATCTTTACAGCTATGCATGTCACTGCCTCATTATGTGCCAGAATGGAAAAACACAAAAGCACCTTTTGAGATTCTAGTCAGAGGAAGACGGGTTTCTGAACAGCCCTGTAATTATGGAAACCTGGATCTGGCTAGTGAATCTGGATCTGTCTAGTGAATCTGGATCTGTCTAGTGAATCTGGATCTGTCTAGTGAATCTGGATCTGTCTAGTGAATCTGGATCTGGCTAGTGAATCTGGATCTGGCTAGTGAATCTGGATCTGGCTAGTGAATCTGGATCTGGCTAGTGAATCTGGATCTGGCTAGTGAATCTGGATCTGTCTAGTGAATCTGGATCTGGCTAGTGAATCTGGATCTGTCTAGTGAATCTCCCCACGATAAAGAACTATGTTTGAACACATTAGTAGAAATATCTGCTGTTCAATGCAATGACAGTTTTGGCATGTCAGAAGGAAAGACATTGTGAGTATTGAATATCGAAATAACATGATTATTTGTGAGATGTGTAGTGAATAAAACTCCCAGAAAACAGGTTAACATTAAACTTGAGGAAACACATGAATCGCAGTATACTGGACAGTCTTCTTTGCGTCAGCAAATATATTCTAGTACAGTTCACAACCTACATTACACCAGCTATGATAGCTGATAATCGCTGAGTCACTGAGTACTACAGTAACAGGATGTTTGGGCAGAGGAAATGGTCCAGAAAGCTCACAGCACTGATCACAAGGTTTACAGGTACAGACTGAGGGAGACACATTCACTTGCAAAAACATAACAAAAACAGTCAGGAGAATTCAGTCAGGGTAACGGGTGAATGTTCTTAAGCAGAGGCAGCATGCACTGTGGAGATGGGAGACAAGGAGATCAAGGTGAATGGGCCAGGATTAAGGGGCTGAGTAAGGGCTGAGTAAGGGGCTGAGTAAGGGGCTGAGTAGGGGCTGAGTAGGGGCTGAGTAAGGGGCTGAGTAAGAGGCTGAGTAAGGGGCTGAGTAAGGGGCTGAGTAAGGGGCTGAGTAAGGGGCTGAGTAAGGGGCTGAGTAAGGGGGCTGAGTAAGGGGGCTGAGTAAGGGGCTGAGTAAGGGGGCTGAGTAAGGGGGCTGAGTAGGGGGCTGAGTAAGGGGGCTGAGTAAGGGGGCTGAGTAAGGGGCTGAGTAAGGGGGCTGAGTAAGGGGCTGAGTAAGGGGGCTGAGTAAGGGGCTGAGTAGGGGGCTGAGTAAGGGGCTGAGTAAGGGGCTGAGTAAGGGGCTGAGTAAGGGGGCTGAGTAAGGGGGCTGAGTAAGGGGCTGAGTAAGGGGGCTGAGTAAGGGGGCTGAGTAGGGGGCTGAGTAAGGGGCTGAGTAAGGGGGCTGAGTAGGGGGACTCAGACTGCATCAGATACCCTCTCAGATGCACTTAGATCAACTTTCACTTGGAAGATTTTCTACCATCTACATGTACATTAACCTCCAGAAAACTACACTTTGGAGGGGCCTTCATGTTCTTAATGCTCACAAATAGCGAGTCTCTCAGGGATTGAGAGCTTAACAACACGCAGAGCTGCCTGTCAAAAGCTCCATGTATAAGAACACTCAATGTTGTGAATAATTCAGTGTGTGCGGTTAGTTTGGAGAAAAGCTGGGGAACAAATTGACTAGAGGGCAGGTAATAGCTATCGATTTCCCTGGATATTCGCCTCCCGTTGAGAGCTGGGGTGAGACGGCTTCAGGACTAAACCACAGAATACATCCCTGCTCTGGCTGGGTGTGTCTACATGCCTCCATCTTCACTAAGTGTCAGAGGAAAGTGAAACTTGTTCAGCCAATCAATATACAAGGTGGTCTGCAGGTTCAGGGTCTGCTGGGATGCACTTTTAACAGAGCATGACAGCTCATCGTCCACTGTTGTCACTAGGACCAATGACAAGACAAATTGTTGCGTTAAAAGCACCAATCGAAAATGAGACTTCCGTACAGCCCACATACTGTAACACGCTAAATAAGCACCTGTTGTTCCTCCATGTTTTAATGCTGGAGGCCCACAGAGTGGAAACAGACCTCATCCTGTCTGACAGGCGTGTCTGTCAACAAGCTGAAGGCTTCTGCTGCTACTGGAACACTTCACTCATCTGCTGCACCTCCCATAAGTGGCAGAACCAGCTGGAGAGGATGGCTGAAGCCACTAGGGGGGGGGGGGGTCTATAGGGGAGGGGTCTATAGGGGAGGGGTGTCTAACGCAGAGCAGAACAGGAAGCTCGTGGACACGGTGGCATGCTGGGGGAGGTGGGTTTGGAAGGAGGCAAGCATGATGGATGGAAGCATGATGGATGGAAACATGCATGCCAGGTTAGGATAATAAAAAGCAACAAAACAATCCCAGGACAGGGTTGGGGTGGAGCACAGAACATCTCCAACTCTTGGAAGTCCACAGTAGGTGGTCGAGGGTGCTGCTCTTACACTGTGGAGGAAGGATAAGAAAAGGACCAACCTTCCCTCTGGTCTGAGTGATGCAGATGAATTGTTTTGACGGACGAATGCAATGGAATTGAGAGACAAAATGGAGAGAAAGACAACAAAGTGATAATGAAGGGTGTAGTACTTCTGTATCATCCAGTAAAAGTACAATGGAGGTTATAGACAAGGAACAGACACACACACACACACACAGAAACACACACACACATGACATGATGAAAACAGTGTTAACATGGCAGGCAGCCTCGGCCAGTCGATCGTCTGGAACATGTTGACGCGTCACATGAAGGACGGCAGACAGCTACAGGCTGACAGCTCTCCATTGCTGGATAAGCACAAGACAAATGAGCTCTCAGCCAATCACAGGATGGGTGTGTCTGTCGCCGTGGTGATGGAGTCCTCCTTCACACAGGGTCACAGAGAAGAGGCCCACAGCAGAATCACACACGCAACACATGAGGAGCACAGAGAAGAATAAACACACTAACAGACAGAAATGAAAAAGAAAAAACTCCACAAGCTCCAGACTCCCTTTCCCTTCCCCACACACACACACACACACACACACACACACACACACACACACACACACACACACACACACACACACACACACACACACACACACACACACACACACACACACACACACACACACACACACACACACACACACACACACACACACACACACACACACACACACACACACACACACAGGCAGATGAAATATCTCTCTCCAGTGGCTCTCACATGTCGGAACACTGGTAGCCTGGATGTCTGTATTCCTGTACTGAAGCAGATATTCTGGCACGATATGAATCATTACACATGCTATACAGACAAGACAAAAGCAAAGATTTGTCAGAACTCCATGGTCCTCGTTATCGGATATGAAATTCACAACAATTCTCCTTCTTTTTCAGTCCATTAACCTCTAAAACCCATTCCATATAATGAATGTCATCGTGTTATAACAGTTTCAGTGTGGTTTGCAGGTTAGTTTATATAAAATGTCCAGCAACAGGAACTCAAGGAGGAACGATCAATGAATCAATAATCTGTGTCGTTCGAAGATGGAGCTTTAAACTATTCTCCCTACTCTGAGAGCCAAATGCTCCGTCTAGCTTCTCTTACTTCAGGACAGAGTCAGAGCTGAAGTCTACACTGCTGCCTTTGTACTGTCTCCTAGACCAGTTCACTGTTGACTGGTCCTGCATGGGTTGGTTCCTGTCTTTCCAAAGGCATTGCTGGGGACGAGTTCAAGACTGATTAGATGATTGGCTGACAGCTCCTGAGCTGTGTTACAGACGTGTGTGTGTGTGTGTGTGTGTGTGTGTGTGTGAGGCCACGATGGCGTCAGGCCACACCAGCACTGTAATTATCTACCCACAGGTAGATAAGAGCAGAAATACCTGACGTCTTTACCCTGTGACAAAGGAACTTCAGTCTCATGTAACCTCCTCTTGTCTAGACGGTTCAAATTCTACTGAAAATAGATGCTCACCAAGATAAGACCTGTTCTGTCCCCTCGTCCAGCAGCTGTGCGTGTTGATGGACACCAAACAGTCCCAGGA
The DNA here is from genome assembly GCA_030340665.1 of Neosalanx taihuensis. Taxonomy (NCBI): domain Eukaryota; kingdom Metazoa; phylum Chordata; class Actinopteri; order Osmeriformes; family Salangidae; genus Neosalanx; species Neosalanx taihuensis. The sequence continues at coordinate 14,938,316 of CM059300.1, read as the reverse complement.
GTAGATTCCCTGGCTGAGCAAGCAGCAAGCTTTTATCCAAGCTGAACATCAGTAACACAACACTGTCCTCTCCATCGGCTCATTACCTCCACACTCTACATGCCCCACAAGACCTCAACAACACGGAGGGGAAACTAAACACGGAGAAGAAGGAGAGACGTCACCAGTCTGAACAGAAACCGGGCGGCCTGTTTGTCCTGTGAGAGGAGGAGACAGTTTCGATGCAGGTGGGAGGAGGAAGGTTAGCCCAGCTGATGAGTCAGCTACGGAAGGATTATCAGGGTCACAACTGGAGGTGACATTTGGACAGTGACGCTTTCTACAGTCAAGATAAATGAAGCGTAGATGATGTTGTGGATAAACACACAAAGGTGAGGTGGAGGGACTTCCTGTGAGGGGGGAGTGGGGGGGGGGTGGGGGGGTAAACACTGCTGTTTAGTGTCAACACACAAGCTCACCACCTCACCTCGGACGTAGAGATTGGCCGGTGCAGAGTAGCGGGTGCCAGCGCTGTTCATGGCCACACACTCGTACTTCCCCTGGTCCATCTCCTCACTGTTCTCAATCTGCAGGGCGCCTGGGTGGGAGAGGTCACAAGGTCAACATGAGGCTCACAGGGTGGAGCTGACCTGCTGTAGAAAAGGTAGCTGTGTTTAATCCCAGAGGAGAGAGCCTGAAGACAAACACACCACAAACACTCTTATGATTAATTGCTCTGAATAAAGAGTTTGAGTGTGTGGTAAAATGCCTACTTCAACACAAACATGAGGCTGATTCTGCAGGATTCTAGTCCCTCAAATCAACATATTTTTCCTGGCTGTGTCAACGAAAAAACGCAAGAGAGACACTCATGTCAAGCCTGGGATATGGGGTCAGTTAATCACCTCAACGAGACATTATAACCATCACAGCTGTGTTTCCCCACTGACTACCCATACAACCAACAGCACAAAAAAATAACATACAAACAGCATCAAAACATTAGTCTATGTCCAGTCTTTTTTTCCTTTCAGGAGCCTGGAAAAGTTAGAGAGAGGCTGGATATTTACTCAGTTCACTTCCTCAGTCTTAGTTTAATGTCCCTGCATTGGAATAGAAACAACTGCCAATTCAGGTATTGATCATCAGGTCCTGATTAAGTACACAACACATTAAGGGCTCAGGTCGATGAGGACTTGCATTACTGGCCGTTTCTCAAAGAGGCCCCAATAAAAGACAGACTTCCATCCACAGTCTTAATCCACACAGAAGTATATATACTTTTTTTGGGGACATATTTTCCCTTGCAAAAAACAACATAAAGCTCAGAATTTATGTTTATCATGTTCATAGTCATCCAGTACAGTGAACTTAGTTGCAATGATTTCCTGCCTCTGCTAAAATTGGAATAGTGAACTGACTGAAGTAGCAATAGATATTTGAGCAAAATGGAGAATTAACACAAATGCTCCTAGCAGCCTTTTTACAGACGTACATGAAAACCCCCAAACAAAGCGAATTTTTAAACACTTATTGTGTGGACTGTAGACAGCCTACATGACATCATATCAACTATGATAAGTTATCTACCAACGACATGTGGAAGAACAGTCCAACATTATGCATTTCCAAAGGTTGACAAGCACTGATAGAAGAATGTCAGGGAACGTTTTATATACCAGATGTAATATGAGATGGATGTAAACAAACAGATTCAGCACCAACCAAAGATTCTGAGCAAGATGAAATCCTGCAGTTCACAAACTAGCAGAGTAGGAGGACCTGTGACATCACAGCACATGTTATAACAGATCCTGTTAAAACACACCTGACTCGTACTGAGGCAGTGTTCATAACAAGTCACCTGACTCGTACTGAGGCAGTGTTCATAAGTCACCTGACTCGTACTGAGGCAGTGTTCATAACAAGTCACCTGACTCGTACTGAGGCAGTGTTCATAAGTCACCTGACTCGTACTGAGGCAGTGTTCATAACAAGTCACCTGACTCGTACTGAGGCAGTGTTCATAACAAGTCATCTGACTCGTACTGAGGCAGTGTTCATAACAAGTCACCTGACTCGTACTGAGGCAGTGTTCATAACAAGTCACCTGACTCGTACTGAGGCAGTGTTCATAACAAGTCACCTGACTCGTACTGAGGCAGTGTTCATAAGTCACCTGACTCGTACTGAGGCAGTGTTCATAACAAGTCACCTGACTCGTACTGAGGCAGTGTTCATAACAAGTCACCTGACTCGTACTGAGGCAGTGTTCATAAGTCACCTGACTCGTACTGAGGCAGTGTTCATAACAAGTCACCTGACTCGTACTGAGGCAGTGTTCATAACAAGTCACCTGACTCGTACTGAGGCAGTGTTCATAAGTCACCTGACTCGTACTGAGGCAGTGTTCATAACAAGTCACCTGACTCGTACTGAGGCAGTGTTCATAACAAGTCATCTGACTCGTACTGAGGCAGTGTTCATAACAAGTCACCTGACTCGTACTGAGGCAGTGTTCATAACAAGTCACCTGACTCGTACTGAGGCAGTGTTCATAACAAGTCACCTGACTCGTACTGAGGCAGTGTTCATCCAGCTGCATACTAACCTGTCACTAACCTGTCACTCTGCCTGGTGCTGGAACAGCTACCTGAGAGAGAACATTCTGCTGTTCTCAGAGAAGTATCAATATAGACAACTTCCATTTCAAAAGGGGATTGTTTTACCTCGCCGGTACACAGGAGAACCTGCAGGTATTTGCAGTTTACTTGCAAAATAAATTCTAAGTAACACTTTTGCAGAATACTGATGGGCAGAGACCAGCTATGTTGATCAACCTTTGACCTTGTCCACCTTTGCTGTAGCTAAACTAAAATCATACTCTGATTCAGGGTAAGCACATACATTTCATTAAAGGTAGAAGTTTCCATTTTAACAACCTCAGCTTGACTCCCTCCCCTATGACAAGGTCGATGCTATAGAATCTGTATGCAAATCTTGTTGAGCCAATTTTAGCGGGACTGCATAACAAGGATTTTGATAAGTTTGTTGCAACAGTGGCCTTTAAATGACAGCTCCTGATTCTGCACCTTCTTTCTAAAGGTGGGGAGCAGGAGTTGGGTATGGGGGCTGGCCCCCTGGAGTATGGGGGCTGGCCCCCTGGGGTATGGGGGCTGGCCCCCTGGGGTATGGGGGCTAGCCCCCTGGAGTATGGGGGCTGGCCCCCTGGGGTATGGGGGCTGGCCCCCTGGGGTATGCGGGCTGGCCCCCTGGGGTATGGGGGCTGGCCCCCTGGGGTATGGGGGCTGGCCCCCTGGGGGGGGGGGTAACAATGAGTGGGTTCATTTGCAGCCCAGGACTGAAAAGTCATGAAGAAACTCGTTTACAAGACGACCACATCGACCGCCTGGTCAAGGAGCATAAGGAGCAGAAGAAACTAACATGGGGGTTGGTGATCATTTGTTTGTGAAAGGGGGGGGGGGGGTGACACAGCACACAGGCTAGACGACAGGGGGAGGAGGGGGAGGAGGGGGGCCAAGTGAACAGGGATGATCTGGTGAGGTGGAGGGAGACGGACGTTGAAGAGATGACGTGGGGGGGGGAGGACCACTGATCACTTCAGATCATCCTTACCTCTGATTGGTGTACCACCTAGGTGAAGGTCATTTGAAAGCAAATAAGTTTGGAGAAATTCGTTAGTAGGAGAGTGAAAGAATAAAGAGAACAAAATAACACTTATAATTTGATCTATACTGAAGTGTAGGAATACTAAGGGTTAGTGAAGTGGTTAGAAGCTACTGTACATGTTGTATTTAAGAGTCAGAGACACGAGTCAGAGTTACAGAGAGGAAACTGAAGGGGTTCACTAATTAAACCAAGAAATGTGCTTCATCCCATTGGATGTCTTGTTAATGTTAATGTTTAAAAAAATGTGATTCCTGCTTCATATGAGTTCATGTGGCGATCCTCGTCCAATATATCAATACAATCAGAGATAAAAGGTACTGTGAATATGTTACCAAGGTTACCCAGACTGAATCTTTCTTTAGAGTAACCATGGTTACTCTAGCCAGGCTTAGGCTGGGATTCAAGTCCAGAGTTTGCAGACTCTCAGTGTAAAAATGTGAAGAGAAAACTCGACCGAAGAGTTCTGAAAAGGTGTTTGAAGATGGACTCCCATCTTTCAAGTTAAACCTTGGACTTGGAGCGAAGCCTTTTACACACTGAACTCAGGATCTTTCCAAATGAGGTGGATTTAGAGGACGAAAAGATTTGAACTCGGTTCAAAAGCCACTAATCATCCTGACTCAGGCTTCTCCATCTGATCCAGGGTCAGTCTGCAGCTGTTTATTTATCAAGTGCGCCTGCATCATGAACACAAACCTCCATCGATTACATTCCACCAGACTGAATCCTTTGCTAATGCAGCACAGGCTGGCATTACTGTGGGCCCAGTGCATGTTTAAGAAGAGCTTAAGGCTCATTTGAAGTAAAGGCCATAGAGATGATTTGTTTTCTGCACAGTAGGGGGTCACAAATTCATTTCCGCAAAAGGTCAATTAGCATACGGACGGTAGAAAATCGGATCGGATGTACTTTTTTAAGCAATTCATTTCATCATGTGTTCTATGCAAATTCGATTGGGATTTTCTCACAAACTAATATGTTATCATTACAAATATATATATATATCATACCTGAGCGAAGCTGCTTGATTCGTCCGTTGCTGCTGTTGATGTCGACAGGCAGGAAGTCTTTGAACCAGGAGATCTCAGGATCAGGGTTACCGCTGGCAGCACACAGCATGGTGGCAGTGCGAGTCTTCTCCACCACCTTCAGCTGGGGACCCATGTCAATGGTGGGGAAACCATGAGGAATCTGGTTCTCTGGATAAACACAATGGAAAACCTTTTTATTAATATCCACACCCGCCAAAAAAACAAGCACTGTTGTTTGAAAATATGTACGACGCTGTAACCTGTGCATTCAAAAAATAATATTTAAACCGCTGAAATATTCACCCGACACAGTGGTGAATTTGGAAGAAGAACATGAACCAGTCCTCTGGGCAGAGGCCTCCTTCCACTGGACTCCCCAGATACACACTTAACCCAAGGTTCAAACTCAGCCTTGAAATGGTTTGTCTAACAAAGTTTAACAACCAACGATGAGTGTTGGAATTTTAAAGCTAACAACTCCCCCCCCCCACCCCCTCCCCCCCCCCACACCCCCCCATCTCCCCAGTTATTCCAAGCAGTAGTGTGAACATGAAGTAAGTCAAGCGAGGTCTTTAATAAAACAAGCTAGCGTGCAGAGGAACAGCTCTCTTTTGTGTTCCTGTCTTGTTCTGACTTTCATCCGCAGGTTTGGACGAAGGCCCAGATAGTCTCATGTTCAGATGCACCTCACATCCTACCAGGCCTCTTATCTCGGAGGTGATATCAGAGAGAGAGGAGGTGATATCAGAGAGTCACCTGCACCCACACACCCACTGTGACAATGGTGTTGGATAGAGAACAGATTCGGTGAACATGCAGGACACCTCACCATTTAATGGATTCCGTCTGGGTGAAATAGTTTACAGTCAAAGCGAACATCGTATTACACCTCCTCTCAGAGACTCTCTGAAAATTGAATTCATGATCTACTACAGTTTAAAGCCGTTTTATCGTACCGTGGCCCAGTTGGCTTGTGCTAGCTAGTACGGGTGTGGTCATGAGTGATGACGTGCGCTTGTCAGAACTACATTCAGAACAGAACACAGCAACACTCTCACTTCAGCAAGTCCATGAAGATATGAATGGTTAGGTGTTAACCATGCCCAGTGGGTAGACTACATGGCATGTGGATTTCTATTTGGTGTTTTTCCTGTGTGTTGCTGGATTTAATCATTCTGAACCAACTTCACACTGTGCGATGCAATCTATATGCTGCTCCAAACTGGACTGAACCAAAGAAGGGGAGGGGGGGGGGGGTGCTTCGTGGAGATCCATGGATATGGAAAAGTCCTGGTGAGCATCTTCAGATGCATCAGAAGGTGTCACACAGTCCACCTGCTCTATCTAATCTCCAGACACTCAGGAGGAGGTCTGTGGTGTTCCTGCTGGATCACCTGACCAGACAAACACTCTGTTCTTGTCATGTGATGAGAGATGGGGGCAGGGAGAAAAAAAAACATGTGGCGATATTTGCTGAGAGAAAGGAAGCGATTCAGATGCTGTGTGTGCGGATGTTTGTCAAGATATCCAAGCTTCTCTCATGACACGTGTCTGAGGGGTCACCATGGTTGAGAAGCCTCCTCTACCTGAACTGCTGTGAGGAAACAGCAGAGACCTGCTGAGTCACGAGGAGTCTCCATTACCAGGATGAAATACTCTGATGTCTCTGTCTGTCTGGGCTGGGCAGCTCATCATGGACAGGGGAGCCTTCACCACAGATGCTGGCATGAATCTAAAACACCTGCTAACAATGGCAGCTCTTCAATACGCTCTGGAATAATTGGATATCCATCTTGCTTGGGGTCAGACAGGGGCGGAGCCTGCAGTTAGAGAGCGTGACAGAACAAACATGACAGACAGGCTGCTGCTCCAATCAGAAGAGCCGTGCTCTGATGACTTCTGCTCAGCAGGAGGGGGGGGAGTCTGTTGTCTTGACTTAAATACCCACAAACTAAACATTATAATTCAACATCGCATCACTTTAGCGGATATGATGTCTACGATGATGTATGTCTAGCATGACTAAAACTGAGAAGCAGTTCATGGCTCCTGTAACGTGTAATTCAATGGAACCTGGTTTTATTGGTAAAGTGCCACAGTAATTCAATTGCCTGAGACAGAACCCAATAAAAGCAACCTGGATTGTCTATGGATTAAGGCCAATGGCAGCCAGGTGAGGTCAATGCCTGCAGCCAGTAAACACAAGCTAAGGCTCTGACATTGTGCTGAATGAATAGGTCCATTGTTCTCTCTGCTCCTGCGCAGCGTTGCACACTGGGAAAGTTCCTCACTGCAGTGTGAGCGACCGGCCAGATAAACCTGTTTGCAGAGCTTGTGGAGGTGCGGTAATTGGTGCAGGACGGGGGGGGGGGGGGGGGCGGGGGGGTTAGGTTGTTAAATCGGGGGGGCTGGTGGAGGTTAAGGCGGAGAAACTCAGAGGATGTCAGCACAAATGAGGAGGGGGACACAATATACTGTAACACCTGCAGAAGAAGACATCAGTGGATAATGAGGGTAATGTTATTGTTATTATTATTATCCTGTTTCCATTCAACACACTGCTTCCTCTGTGTTACAGGTACTGCAGGGTAGAGGTCTGCACTGGGATTGGGTCCCGCTGGGTCCCGCGGGACCCAACGCAAATCTCGCGGGAACGGGCGGTTTCAATTTAACTGCGGGCGGGAACGGGCGGCTAAAAAAAAATACTGCGGGTTTGTGCGGGATTGTAATAGCTAGGTACTAGTGAGTCATGACTCAGTCAGCCAACGAAGTAGAGCAGAACATTAAACAAGTTGTGTACACCATTAAAACTAAACAAGGCAAGTCTGACAAGCGCTCTCAAAGCTAGCACGTTTCATCCTCAGTATTCCCGCATCTAGTTTAGTACATTTAGTGTCTGTGGGCGCATCTTGGAAGAGAGACGCACGAGAATGGGGCCGCAGTCGGTCAGCAACATTCTCTTCCTCCATAGCAATATTGGCAAGTGATTCGTTAAATTCATTTATTAACTTAGTTTATTTTAGGCTATGCTACTACTGTTTGAGCCACTCAGCCTCTCGTTGCCATTTGTTATTGAGGTCATAGACTACATAAAGAGGCGTGTTGGCGGTGTTACTAGTAGGCTGACAATTTTCATATTTATATTGTGATTTGCAAAGCAGCCTGTTTTAGGTGCCATGTGATTATGCAAGGTTTATATAAAAGGTATTTTAATAAAACAAAGTTATATTTAAATGCGTGTTGCTTTGACTATTTATGTTCCCATTAAAACGATTGTATAGTAGCTCATTCAAACAGCCCTGTTGGTAAGAGCTTGCTAACTATATTGGAGACACATCGCGGGTCTGGGCGGGCACGTTGCGCACACTTTGCGGGAGCAGGCGGTAATGGTCAGAAATTCAGCGGGAGCGGGCGGGATTGGTCAGAAATTCAGCGGGAGCGGGCGGTAATGGTCAGAAATTCAGCGGGAGCGGGCGGGATTGGTCAGAAATTCAGCGGGAGCGGGCGGGATTGGTCAGAAATTCAGCGGGAGCGGGCGGGAGCGGGATGAAAAAAACAGTCCCGCGCAGTTCTCTACTGCAGGGCTGAATTAGGGGACAATTCACGAGCTCTGATTCCCAGATTTTTCTATCTTCATCCTTCAGATTCACATCATCCGAGCCACACCCTCTTGAGAAGATCACAGTACCCCTGTACCAACAGGAAAATAAGAAGCCAGCAAGGTTCATGATCAAGATGAACATCTAAGTGACAGAGGGGGGAGGAGGGCAAGGAGGAAGAGGTGGATGGGGGGGTCTCAGCCTCCTGCCAGCTCCAATTACCAGTGTGTGTGTGGAGCGTGGCAGACAGGGGAATGGGTGTCATCAGAAGCCTGAAAGGAAGCCGTCCTCCTGCTCCGGTCCCACTGGGTGCTCAGTCCGTGCTAAAGTCATCCATAGTGGTTCTCACTCCAGACTAACTCTGTGGGCAGCTACACTCCAGCCCCCCAGCTTCCAGTCCCCAGCCTCCAGTCCCCAGCCCCCCAGCTCCCAGCCCCCCAGCTTCCAGTCCCCAGCCTCCAGTCCCCAGCCCCCCAGCTCCCAGCCCCCCAGCTTCCAGTCCCCAGCCTCCAGCCCCCAGCCTCCAGCCCCCCAGCCTCCCAGCTCCCAGCCCCCCAGCTTCCAGTCCCCAGCCTCCAGCCCCCAGCCTCCAGCCCCCCAGCCTCCCAGCTCCCAGCCCCCCAGCTTCCAGTCCCCAGCCTCCAGCCCCCAGCCTCCAGCCCCCAGCCTCCAGCCCCCAGCCTCCCAGCCCCCAGCCTCCCAGCTCCCAGCCCCCCAGCTTCCAGTCCCCAGCCTCCAGTCCCCAGCCCCCCAGCCTCCAGCCCTCAGCCTTCAGCCCACAGCCTGCAGCCCCCCAGCCTCCAGCCCCCCAGCCCCGGGGGGTAGCAGGGGGGCCCTGTTCACTGTAAGGATATACTGAAAGGCATCGGGACTCATCTCTATTTTAGACAACCACACCACTTCCTTTGATTTATTCATTTAGCAGACGCTTTTATCCAAAGTGACTTCCAAGAGAGAGCTTTAGAAAAGTGCATAAGGTCACTGGTCATAACAAGGTCTATTCAGAAGAACGTAGCAGCAAGTTTTAGACCTGCTGCTGGTGAATATTTAGTCCAGCAACAATGTCACTTTCAGAGACAGAAAGTGGCTGCATGAAATATGACTTGAAGACAGGCTCGCTAGACGATTATTCATGAGACAACATGATGTGAACACCAACTGGAAATGCATATGTATTCACATCGGACGAAAAAAAAAGAAGAAAAAAATAAAGTACTTAGCTTTTCTCCAACTAATACTTAGTTAAAATGTAGTATTAAAATCCCAGCATGAAATGTTTTTTTTTTTTATTAGTGGACTTGGATTTGAAACCAATGCTCAACTGGTTTCCTGAGATAGAAATCAAAGTCTTTGTGATCTCCTGGTGTGCCTGTTGGCAGGTGATGGATGACAACAATTAAAGGTGATGTCTCCTTTGATAGAGAGAACCCAGAGATCCTGGAGAACCCAGAGAAGCAAGTGGCTCCCAGCGGTTCCACCACAGCTACTCGCCTCATGAAATATTACGCCACTAAAAATGTACCCTTTACCACATACATCAGGACTTTCTATGTAGAGGAAAGATGTTTATTCTCCTCTGAGGAACCAAAGCAAGGATGTCTCTGCCCTTTAACCATTCACCCAAATGAAATGGAAATACTGCCAACGTGCCTCTGAGTATCCAAGATGTCTGAATCTGAAATAAGAGCCAGTTTGTTGGGGATCAAGTGCGTCACCAGATCTGTGCTCCTCAGACCGCTCTGTGCCAGAGCAGCCAGAGCAGCCAGAGTGAGCGACACGCTGACATACAAGCAGGAGAATCAAAGTCTTTGTTTCCCGACGGGTGTGCAGTCAAACTCTGACTGAACCGCAGACACAGGACGAGTGCGGAAGTGAAGTGTCAGGCCTGCAGGCTGTTCCTGCAGAGAACAACAAGCTCCACATTAACATCTCCTGGAAGACAACAGGAGCATGGGGAAGGCAGCAGGAGATAAGCTGCAGCGTGAAAACAACACTAAACATAACAAGGACAGCAGTGACAAGCTATGCAGGTACTGGAAGACCAATGTTTTGTAAATAAGCAGACACACTTTATAGAGATTTCTTGGACTGATTGGTATTTCTTTGTGCCTATGTGGAACACGGTGTGCTGGATGATGTTAAAAAGAGACCACATGGTTGTTAAACTCTATTACTGATGATGTGGTTGAACCTTCAACCTTATTATCACATACCCAAGGTCAACGGTCTCATCTTGCGAAATGTTTTCTTTTCCTACTGTATATTGCAGGTGACATCATGAGCTACATGATACCTCATTCAGCTGATGTTTCAGAACACAGTCTACTGCTCACACAGGTAAGGCCAGCCTCCGTGTTTCTGACTTGCAAACCAGTGAAAGCAAAGTCGTTTTTTCAGATGTCCCCTGTGAGTGACAACCATGTGACCAAATTGTGTTTGGCTGAGTTCCCTCAGCAGGGACGGTAGACAGACACCCTCCTCTGAGTCAAAGACACTGCACAAGCATCATGGCATTGA
>CM059300.1:14812500-14922500 GCA_030340665.1 Neosalanx taihuensis | reverse complement strand
TACAGAGTGACTCAGAGAGGACTGGGACACGGAGCAAGCACGCCTTAACACTCCAGGTGAGGTGGCTACTAAGACTGGGAGGGAGGGAGGGAGGGAGGGAGGGAGGGAGGGAGGGAGGGAGGGAGGGAGGGAGGGAGGGAGGGAGGGAGGGAGGGAGGGAGGGAGGGATCTTCATGAATACCCTCTTTTGTTGTGTAGTTAAAAACTCTTTATCTACATCAACTTCTATTTCAAGAATTCAAAGTGTTACTTCAGTAGGTGACCAGCCGTCTAGATCCTGTCCTGACTGTTTGACTGTCTGGTTTGACTGTCTGGTTTGACTGTCTGGTTTGACTGTCTGCTTTACCAGCCTCTGGACTGCTGTTGCGTCACTGGAAAGATCCTGTGCATTTTGTTTTCTCTTACAGGTCAGTCATCATCAATGATTAACTAACAGCAGGATTTTATAAGGAGACTTAGATCCAAGTTCAACTTCCTGAGTTTCTTATGACTCTGGTTTCCTGTCAGTCAAGGTCCTTCATGCTTCAGCACCACTGATGACGCAACAAGAGAAACACGCATGTTCGCTTCAACATGGAGTCCCTGATGAATGTCACGTTGTTCATGTGTGACTCGTGTCATGTTGACAGCGTTTGGGTATTGAGCCGTGTTCCGTCTCCGACACAGGGCAGAGAAAAAGAGGGCGCACAACAGCCCCTCCTGCGAGATTGAACATGGCGACTGATGATGTCATAATATACATATAGGATAGACGAGGAAGGAAGAAATCCTAGGATGAATGACAGATAGGGAAGCTGTATTTTAATAAAGAGACCAGTTGGAATGATCACTGAGGCCTTGCTAGCTTCAGATGAACGATGGCGTCCAGAGAAAGTTGGTGTGAAAACTCATCTTGAGGTTTGACCAGATATCAGGATGTGTTGGACACACCTCCAGCCTAGCTAATCCAATCACCACACTCACAGTCTGTTAGTAGGAAGTCTATCTAGCCAGTCAAACGAAGGCCTGGCCTTATCTCAGCACAGGGTGATGTTACACTAACATCCACTTATCATATTAAGCCCCCAGACAACATCCACACTGTAGACACGGGTCTGTTTTCCACTGAAACAACTTAAAATGCACCTTGTAGAGTCGAGTCTGCGTTGAAGAAATGGCATGGATATTCCGTGACATTGGCAATGTCAGAAATCCTCAGGGCTCACAAATGTTTATGGATAAATGATGGAGTCAAACACATGTTTTAGCTTTGGGGCACGTTTAAAGAGCTTCAGCAGCTGCACCTGGTGCTGGAAAGAGAGGGAGCGAGAGGGAGGGGAGGAGACTGGAGGAAGGAGAGGACGGGGGGAGAGGAAGGGAGAGAGCTGATGCAGTGTGTACTGAGAGGAAGAGGAACTGAGAGGAAGAGGAGGAGAGCGAGGGTAGTGAGGAGAGTCAGGACAGAGAGAGACAGAGGCTGGACTCTCACCTTCCAGCACGGTGAGTTTGGCGCTGGTGTTGATCTCCCCGGCGCTGTTAGTGGCCGTGCACTCGTAGATGGCCTCGTCTCGGTGGGTGCGGAGAGGCTGGATCCTCAACACTGAGCCAGAGCTGTCATCAAAGTCGATCACCTGACAAAGAATGGAACAACAAACTGTGTATCTCTGTAGACAATCTGTCTGCTGCTACCAGTGACCACCCTGCACACACACACACACACACACACACACACACACACACACACACACACACACACACACACACACACACACACACACACACACACACACACACACACACACACACACACACACACACACACACACACACACACACACACACACACACACACACAGTGAGATCACACAGACAGAGGGTGACGTCACGCCCCCTGTGATCTCACTCTATTCCCACACAGGCTAGTGCAGTGTAGGTGCCAGCACAGAGGAAGAGGAGGAGGAAGAAGAGGAGGAGGAAGGGCAGGAGGAAGAGCAGGAGGAAGAACAGGAGGAAGAGCAGGATGAAGAGCAGGAGGAAGACAGGAGGAAGAGCAGGAGGAAGAGCAGGAGGAAGAGCAGGAGGAAGAGCAGGAGGAAGAACAGGAGGAAGAGCAGGAGGAAGAGCAGGAGGAAGACAGGAGGAAGAGCAGGAGGAAGAGCAGGAGGAAGACAGGAGGAAGAGCAGGAGGAAGAGCAGGAGGAAGAGCAGGAGGAAGAGCAGGAGGAAGAGCAGGAGGAAGAGCAGGAGGAAGCGCAGGAGGAAGAGCAGGAGGAAGAACAGGAGGAAGAGCAGGAGGAAGAGCAGGAGGAAGACAGGAGGAAGAACAGGAGGAAGAGCAGGATGAAGAGCAGGAGGAAGTGCAGGAGGAAGAGCAGGAGGAAGAGCAGGAGGAAGAGCAGGAGGGTGTTCATATGGACTCACTAAGATGAGCATCAGATCCATAGGACAGTGAAGATGTGTAGAGCTAGATGGAGCAGGACGACACACTCACTCATCCAGAGAGGGTGACACACTAAGAGGGTGCAGGATACACACATGGATATGTATGTGTGTGTGTGTGTGTGTGTGTGTGTGTGTGTGTCTAAGTGTCTAAGTGGATGTGGCTTCCTTTATACCAGTTTGTGTGTGTGTGTGTGTGTGTGTGTGTCTAAGTGAATTTGGCTTCCTTTATACCAGTATGTGTGTGTTTGTGTGTGTGTGTGTGTGTGTGTGTGTGTGTGTGTGTGTGTGTGTGTGTGAGCCGGCATGATCTTGCCTGGTGGCGCTCACATATCCCTGGTCTAGAGCTGCACACCTCAAAGCGCTGGGAGCTGACTTTCTTGCCCTTCTTCATCCAGGTGATCCGGGGTTTGGGCTCTCCTGTGGCCTGGCACACGAATGACGCCACCCCACCTGAGATGCCCGTCTGGTCCTCAGGGCTCTTGACGAAACTTGGCATGCCTGGGAGGAGCAGCAGAGAGAGGGAGGAGGTTTAAAAACACAGAGAGAGAGAAAGGATGTCTGTGCCGTAATCACACGCACTTCACCATGTAAAACTGGTGATCTACAGATATCGTTCCCTCGATAACAAAGCAAGACAATGAAAGAGTTGTGTGTTATTGTTGTGGTGAACACCTGCGTCTGGATGTAGGAAGAGCCTCTTAATCTGTGTGTGTGTGTCTGCACCCTCAGCTGGCTCTACACAAAGCTGACTAACTTCACATAATCTAATGTGCTTTAGAACTATTTGTTGGTCCCCATATGGTGACTTTCCAGTGTTGTTTGTTGTATCTCTTGCTTTATGTTCACAATCGTTGTGTTATGCATTTATAGTTCTTCCCTTGGCACTTATTGGTTCTCATGATGTGTGATTCACGATCTAAAAAACCCACTGTGTTCAAGGTCTATCATTGTTGCTATGCTCAATGACTGATGCTATTTGTAAAAGCTCTCTCTTGTAAGTCGCTTTGGATAAAAGCGTCTGCTAAAGGAATAGATGTAAATGTAACTCAAAAGGATGAGGAACCTCTCTTCTATCCTGTACTAAGCAGAGAGAACAGCCCAACGGGATGAGGACAGGAAAATCATCCTTCACATCGCAGCAGTTTCAATTCAACTTCTAATCATCCCTTCAACACTCCGCAAGGAACATGGTGTTAAAGTGTCTGTTGTTGCTATGCTACAGTGTTATTACAGAACGCTCCATTATGTTCTGCTGTTTGTGTGTTGACAGAAGACATCGCCTGGGCTTAAGACATGGGCTCCACCCTGGTCATGGAGGGGGCTCCACCCTGGTCATGGAGGGGGCTCCACCCTGGTCATGGAGGGGGCTCCACCCTGGTCATGGAGGGGGCCCCACCCTGGTCATGGAGGGGGCTCCACCCTGGTCATGGAGGGGGGGGGCTCCACCCTGGTCATGGAGGGGGCTCCACCCTGGTCATGGAGGGGGCTCCACCCCACACAGGGACAGCAGGTCTAGGCTGATCACACTGTGTACACCCCCAGGTGAGAGTTTCCCCAGAACACAACATGGACAAAGCAGTCTGCCTGTCGCTCTGTATGTACTAATATAAGATCCGCTGGCAATGGAGAACAAAATCAATATCTAGTTAACATAACATATCACCTCCTGCTAGACACACAGGCAGTGGCTCTCTCTCTCTCTCTGTCTCTCTCTCTCTCTCTCTCTCTCTTTCTTTCTCTCTCTCTCTCTCTCTCTCTCTGTCTCTCTTTCTTTCTCTCTCTCTCTCTCTGTCTCTCTCTCTCTCTCTCTCTCTCTCTTTCTCTCTGTCTCTCTCTCTCTCTCTCTCTGTCTCTCTCTCTCTGTCTCTCTCTCTCTCTCTCTCTCTGTCTCTCTCTCTCTGTCTCTGTCTCTCCTTCTCTGTGTGTTAGGGCTGAATCATCCTCCTGCTCATTGCCAATGCTGCTTCTATGGATTTATGTGTCTGTGTGCCTGGACCTGTGTGTAGGCATGTGTGTGTGTGTGTGTTCTCCTGCAGGGGAGGGGGACAGCAGAGGTGCTGGTGCTGGGGAACATGCCCTTGTTGGAGGACATTACCACTGCAGCTCAGCTTGTTTTAACCCCTCACCATGGCCATGCACCCTGAAAACACTCCATTCTAGATATGTGGTCTGTATAACACCAGAGGAAGGAGGTGCACTGCTGGGAGAGTGTGTGTGTGTGTGTGTGTGTGTCTGTGTTTTTGTTATTCGGGGGGGGGAAGAAAGAGAGGTAAAACCTAAAGTGCATGAGGGAGACAGTGAGATAAAAACAGGATAAGACTGTCTGTGTGGAGATTCCATTAAAAAACAGACAGTGT
The DNA here is from genome assembly GCA_030340665.1 of Neosalanx taihuensis. Taxonomy (NCBI): domain Eukaryota; kingdom Metazoa; phylum Chordata; class Actinopteri; order Osmeriformes; family Salangidae; genus Neosalanx; species Neosalanx taihuensis. Next base: position 14,917,722 of record CM059300.1, on the reverse strand, counting down.
TGGTGATACTGAGGCTGCAGGTCTGTGCCTCCCTGTGAACACACGTGCACTCTCACGTGCACTGTCACATGCACTGTCACGTGCACTGTGCTGCTACATGTGTACGCAATCTAATCCAACACATCCAGCCAGACAACCTCTGACCTCTCCTACTACCCCTGCCAACCTGACATTTAAATGACATTTTCTTCCTGCTTCTCGCCGGAGACAAGGTTTTGATTGACATCACATAATAAAATACACCTTTTTATAAGTCCATCTTTACAGCTGCTGTAGAGGAGGAGCTGATCGAGAGAATGACAGCAGGAAGGACTGCAGGGGAGAAGACGAGAGAGAAGGAAAGAGAGGAGAGAAGAGAGGAGAAGAGAGGAGAGGAGAGAGGAGAGAGAAGGAAAGAGAGGAGAGAAGAGAGGAGAAGAGAGGAGAGGAGAGATGAGCGAGAAAAGGAAAGAGAGGAGAGAAGAGAGGAGAAGAGAGGAGAGGAGAGAGGAGAGAGAGAAGGAAAGAAAGGAGAGAAGAGAGGAGAAGAGAGAGAAGGAAAGAGAAGAGAGAGCGGGAGAAGAGAGAAGAGAGGAGAGAGAATGAAAGATTTCTCCTGATATGGTGTACCTGTGTGCGTGTGTATGTGTGTAAGTTAGTGCACATGTGTGTGTTCGTGTGTGTGTGTGTGTGTGCATCAGTGCCCTCTCAGAGTTCACTGCCTGAAGATTTGATTAGCATCATTCAGATTTTTCCGAGAGTTGTTTTTGGGTAACATCAAGATCTGCGTTAATGTTTATCTTCATAAGGGGGTCATTTCCATCTCTGCTAAGTGCTACAATCAGAGGGCACTGAGCAGATTAGCACACATGCCTCAAACAAACACATGAACTTAAAGCCTGTATAGTTGAGGTTATAACAAGCTGAATCACAGTTCTGGAGGGGGGGGGGGTGTGTGGAAGGAGCACAACCTCACACGAGGGACTTGGTTGCCCTTGATTAATTAATCCTCTTAATCAAACCACTATCTCTGATCACAGATCTCCAGCATTGACCTTTGAGAGGACCTTGACCTTGAGTGGGATTCTTGGCGTTGTGCACCCCTTGATTTATGCTCCCCTGAACATGCTTGGCTACTGTCATGCATCTGCCTTAACCTGCTCCCCCCCCCCCCGCATCTGGATGCAGGGCACCTTATCAAATCGTGTGTTTGTGCAGAATATATTTCAGAAAGTTCTTATTCTATTTTCTCCTTGTCTTATGTTTCTATGTAAGTCATTGCAATTGTAACTGTAACTGCTAACTTTCCACCCCTGGAGGACAAATAAAGGTTTATCTAATCTAATGTCTCTCTTAAATTTGGCTTTATAGGAAACCCTGCTGATGGACCATTTTCCTCAGGTCTTTTCCCCCCTCAGAAGCTGCCTGCCTTGCCTCTTTTCTCTCCTAGTTCTATTCTCAGCTCGTCAGATATGACACAGCCTCATGAGGGGGGGGGGGGGGGTCAGGCCTCTACAGTGACCTGTCTGGGGATGAGGAACACTGGGGGGGGGGGGGGGGGGGTTAGGCCTCCACAGTGACCTGTCTGGAGATGTTAGCAGATCCTTCACTCAGAGCAGAAGACACAGCAGCACCAGGAGAAAGTGTGCAAAGCAAACACAACTGAACTGTTACGTTTATTTCATTTAAACTGAGGTTTGTTTTTTCCTCTCCATGCCATCGCCACGGGAACATCACGGTGAGAGACACTGTATTCCACACTGTCCACACACAGCTTATTCCTCCTCAGGTTATCTATTGACAGATATCTCCCTCCTTCTACACTGGGCTGTTCTGTCACTTTAGAACAGCAGACAGGCACACCGGCCACCAGATTAGATCTGGCCCCAGATCAGCCCTATTGACAAATCTGCATAGATCCCTGTAATAGATAGCATTGAGGCAGTCCATTATACAGCCTCTCGGTCTGTGTGTGTGTGTGTGTGTGTGTGTGTGTGTGTGGATTAGCGGGGTGTTCTCAGGTTAACTTGTGTCTATAGTGGTGTTGCTGGGGTCGGAGGTCAGAGCAGAAATAAAAGACACCTGAGGTCGTGACCTGCCGGAGTCTTTGGGGGGGGGGACGGGGGGGTGGGGGGGGAGGACGGACTCTTTTGTTCTAAATCAAACAAACCCTGCGGTGTCGGAGCAGGTGACCAGGAACACCTGTCAACACACGCGTTACCCTTTGACCTTTCCCATCATGCATTTGGCTGGGCAAGGGCAGGTTAAGGTGGCGGCTCGGTGAAGAATGAGGCAATTGAAAATGTGTCACGTATCAGTGAAGGGACAGGGGGGGGGGGGGGGGAGTCTAGCTGGTGTATTTGTCCTGATGGAGTCTCCTCCTCAGGCTGGTGCTGTGAGGCTCCAGAGCCGTGGCATGTTTCCCAGACAGCTGGACTGCAGATCCCCACTTCAAGGCTCCGGAGAAAAGACAGTAATGAATGCAGAGGCAGCAGGGAGTCAATGGCACTGGAGCTGCCAAACACTCGCTGGATTCCCAGGTTCTGCTAGACGCACGGCTGAGAAGCACTTTGCTGAGCTGAGTGCCTGGATCGATACTGCACAGCCCAGCGCAAACCATTCATTCTGATTAATAATGAATTAGCAAGTTATCATTTTCACTCGACACACTTAGTGGAAATTAGTCAGATGGCATCAGCTGTGGTTGCCTTTAATGGGACTCTTCCATTAAGGGTTTTTTTTCCAGACCATTTCCAGGCTTGCATGTTTTGATGCAATTAAAGAGCCTTAGTGTTGTCTCTCCTCAGTTAGTTATTTACCTTGGCTCAAGTAAAAGGAGCATTCCAGTCTGCTTGTTTTCATCACGTAAACATGACAGAGCTGGAACTAACTGCAGCAATATTTGCTTTATTGTAAATATAACACAGTGGCAGTGAACAACACTGTCCAAATCATCAATCACACATTCTGTGGTTCATGAATACGAAATACCTAAACCTAAACCCCCCACACACACACACCCTCCAAAAAAATGAGGTGCTGCCTCATAAGAACAACATCCGAACCATTTAGGCCAAACAACTTTTCCACAAGCAACACATGCTTCCACTACACAAACATGGTTTATCACCCCATTACAAGGCAAGATCAACCCCTGGACAGGAAAACAACAACAACAACAAGAACAGCATTAAACTTTCAACCCTTCCTCAATCAGAAGAAGCTTCTATCTGGACCTTCCAGCTTTCATTGAATTATTCAGGATGGAGGAGAGAAGAACATCAACTCTTGAGTGCAATTACCAACCTCTCTCCCTCCCAGTGTGAGCAACATTAACACTATTATCCTGAGAAGACTGGAGAGGCAGCTACTGCAGCCATGCCCCAAGTCTGCCTCTCTAACTCTGCCTCTTCTTCACAATACGCAATTGTTCGAAATAAGAATAAAGTGTTCTTCTAAAGTGTTCTTATAAAGCTCTCTCTTGTAAGTCGCTTTGGATAAAAGCGTCTGCTAAATGAATAAATGTAAATGTAATGTAAATGTCTTCTTCTCACCACAGCCAAGGTGAGCTTTGACAGCTGCCATTTAGAACATGCCGTTGTTTAGGCTCTGGCCAAGTGTTTGATGATAAAGATCTTCCTCCACATTACGATGAGTCGTATCATCTGTAGAAGGTGGCCTGAGGTTTTGCATGCCTTCAGGGCGCTACTGATGCCCTCCATGTCTGTTCAAACGAGCCACATCACCCGTGGCTAGGCATGTCATCAAGATATCATTTCAAAGAGAGCCAGCACTAAAAGATGCTCTGAAGATGTGTTTCCACAACTGATCTGGCCACATAACACAACATGTCTCCTCAATAGGACACAGTCTATTGAAACACTAGTGCTTTTCAACTCGTGGGAAGGAATACGACATGATTAGATGTTTTGAGCATTAGCTAGAAGCTTTTTTCTTCTGAGACTTCCAGGTCTTTGATTTGACGTGTTTGATGTTGGTAGTAAGTGAGGGAGAAGGTGCACAGACCCTCTCTCCCTGTCGACAGAAGCTCAAATCCAAAAGCAGCAGAACATTCTAGGTGCTCGCTTGCCAGAATTACATTAGATTAGATTCAGAATCAGAATCAGAATCTTCTCCTAACTGTAAAGGCTCCACTGTTGCAAATGCCAGATTAGCCACTCTTTCTTTTGAGATGAGGTCTTGAAAATAATTTGAACGTTTTTTTTTAAATGAACGGCAGAATCATACACTGTGCAAGACAAAGCAGTGCTCTGATGCAACAGAGAGCCTCCCAGTAGCAGAACAGCAGAAGGTGGAGAACAACATGTGACTGTATCACTATGCAGCGGCTGGAGCCCTTTGTCATGTTAATGGTCAAGCAGTCTCTAAAGTGGAGGTGGGAGGGGCCTGGCGTTGAGGGATGGCGGGGGGCTTTGTTAATGTACTGGCTAAAGGGCAGACGTCACCTAACCACGGCCCCTGACACTGATGGGCCAGTTGTGGAGAAAAGGCTAAGTGATCCCCTGAGGAAAGATGGGTGAGGGAGGGAGGGAGGGAGGGATGGAGGGAGATCAGTGAATGCAGGAGAGGGCCTAGTGGGGGCGGGGAGGGGGGAGGAGACAAAGGGGAGAGGGGAGTGCGCCTCAGTCACTAGGGTGAGTATTGAGTGTAGTAAGACCCCTCTTTTGGGACTTACGTCATCCATCACAATGCGCCCCCCCTGTCCGACCCCACTAACCTTATTAATTTGTCTCCCTGAAATTAGTTTTCCCAGTGAGACCTCCCTAGTTATTGTTCTCCCATATTTCAGCCCCCCTGTCCACCCTGTACCAGGGTCTTAAGTCATTGTAATCACCCCCCCCCCCCAAACGCACTGTGGGTGAAATTAAATTACCCTTCTGTGGGGACTAGGAACAACAGCCCCTGGTTTGGTCTCTGAACACCCCTGAGAGTCTGGATCTGAAACCTGAAACCTCTCATGTGAAGTCAAGGCAGCCTACTGGTTCTAAAAATCACCTTGATCACAGGTGTGTTAGTGAAACATGTTTTTAAAGGCTGTTTTGGAGGATTTTAATAGGCTTTAATTGTGCCTTGGAGGAACACCTGATGAACAGTAGAGCGGAAAAAAACGACTGCAAATAAAGGAGCGTTACGCTGCGTTTGATGAAAAGGTGCAAATGAATCCTTAGACACCTGGAATATGAATACCAGTGTGACCTTCTAGTCTGTGGACTGCTTCTGTGTGGAGTTCTTTCATTTCCAATAACACTTTGAGTGATTTCATCCTGTGGCAGCAAAGACCTCATTCAGGATTTGATGCCAAACATTCTTCTGAAACAACGACAGACTGACAGAGAGACCGATCAAGCACGTTCACATTGACAACATCCCTCTATTTCCTGTCTGACATCCCCATAAAGATCTCCACATGAAGATCATGTGACTGAAGTGTGCATAAAGCTAACAATGGGAAACAGTTAGATTGAAATGTCTTGAGCCATTACTCCACACGCCCTCTCTGGAAGGACACAGGCTGGTGTCGTCATGATGGCAGCCTTGTATCCAGGCCACGGTGGAGGGTTTGGGTGACTGCCTCTGGCCCTGCAATCCAGCCGCCTAATTAAACTATTAATCTCACATCATTAACCTCTGACGACCCTTCCTCCCCTCCACCATCCTGACATTGCTGCACTAGGAACAGGAACAGCTTCCTTCCATCCTCCCTCTCTTCCTTCCTCCCTTCCTCCCTCTCTTCCTTCCTTCCTTCCTACCTTCCTCCCTCCCTTCCTTCCTTCCTTCCTTCCTTCCTTCCTTCCTTCCTTCCTTCCTTCCTCCCTTCCTCCCTCTCTGACTTCCTTCCTTCCTCCCTCTCTTCCTTTTCCTCTTCATCCCATTTCCTACGTTCTTAAACCTTCTTTCCTCACATGCGCTTTTGCGTCCATTTCTCACCGTCTCCTATGCCTCTTGATGCTTTCTCCTCTCCTTCCTTCCCTTTCTCCCTCAGTCTCTCCCTCCCTCCCTCCCTCCCTACCTCCCTCCCTCCCTCCCTCAGACAGTCTGTAGTCCACAGCTGTGGACTAACAGCATTAGTGCTTCTCTGTAGTGGATGTGGTTACTTTTAATTAAAAAGGATCCATTTCCATCCTTGTCAGTTTTAGCTGGGTGACCATATGGACACTTAAAAACACAATCCAATTTCCAGCCTCCCCAATACCCTTCTTCACCACCCTTCCTAACACAAGCCCCCCACCCCTGTTCTCTGCTTTCAAGTCTAAACAAACAATGGATAATTGATTTAAAGAGGTTTGACTCCTCTCATACAGTCAGTTCAGCTTCTAGTGGCTTGAACAATTCGAAACGAAAAATAAAATAAAATGCTTTTATTGTTTCAGAGGCTTTTAAGCATCAAGTTGGACGAACAGGAAGGCAATTATGTCTCTGAATGCAATCCTGTAATTTTCCATTTAGTTGATATTAGTCGAACAAGTTTTGTTCAGCGTGTGACGTTGTCTTGGTAAAGTCAAGCTAACCTTTTAAAGCTTCTTATGATGCTTTATTAATCCAGCTGCCAATGGGAGACACACAGAGGAAACACAATGACAAGCTCACTGGATTTAACCCTCATGAAGACAACACATGAAACCAAGGCACAGATTAGAACCTGATACAGCAGAAAGGGGGGGAGGGGTCCTGCACATACATCACAGGCACATTAAAGCAAATGAAATAAGTCAAAATGACAGCACAACAAAAAGATAACCATTCCATTTAAGTGCAAGGCTGTGTTGTTGTGGGTGGTGTGTGTGTGACTTTGAGGATGACCTTCCCTGAGTGCGGGTCCTATTGTGTGGTGGGAAGGCTTTGGAAGGAGGGCCTGATTAGACTAGGCTCCCCAGGGATCGATGGGGCGTCTGAGAACGGCACTCTGGGTAATCACACGGCGCTAGACAGGCTTCAGTGATGATATGAGATAAATGATGTCACAATGTCACATAGAACTGAAACTATCATGGGTGGGAAGGGGGGTGAGGGGGAGGAGGGGGAGGGGGAGGGGGGGGGTTATTGCATGTACCGTACTGTTGAAACTGATGATATTGTTCAGGGCTGCAATGTTAACTAGGTGGCATCCAAAACCCCCAAACCTATAAACCTTGTTTAACAAGGTGCAGATGGTTTGAGGTAAGTAACTTAAGTACTGTAACTGCACAACAGTTAAGTTTACTCTATAAGCATCCTGAAGCAGCATATCTCTCAAACTAGACCTAATGATCCTGACTTGGTCTACAGAACTTCCTATCAAGGCTGGCATTTGAGAACATTCACAGACGTAATAATCAGAGAGGTTTTTTTTGGGAGTATGTTTATGCACTCCACCCGGTATATCCATCTACCATGCCCTGTAATTCTTCCTCCTATCAAGTACACATAACCCTAACTGTACACACACACAAATTACAGACAACAAATGCACACAAACCCTCCATTTGTGGTTGCTGTTATTTCTCCACCCCTCTCTCTCTCTCTCTCTCTCTCTCTCTCTCTCTCTCTCTCTCTCTCTCTCTCTCTCTCTCTCTCTCTCTCTCTCTCTCTCTCGTCTTATTCTAATTCTATGTTGGATGCTAGTCTGCACTCCAGGTAATAGTAGACCTTCAGATTTTCACAGGCATTATATTCAATTCCAACCTGGTCTCTAATGAATGCTCGGGCCTTAATGTTGTATGTATGTATTTATTTGTTCTTCCCCCCTCTGTGTAATTTCTTCCTCTTTGTCAGGTGTGTGTCTGCAGTTGTGTGGCTGTGTTCCTGCACAGTGTCCTTCTCCTTACCTCCACACTCCTCACAAACATTATAGAATGAGTATTGAATGTGCCTCGGTGCCCCTGTGCTCGACCAGAAGACGCCACTTACAGTCCATCAACACACAAAGAGTATCTTTGTCTGCTAATTAAAAGGCTTGGCTGGGTCTTTTTAGCTTGTAATGATATGATTACTCAAATTGGGGACCAGAGGGGGCCTGTGCCTTTCATAGACACATGGGGACAGTAGACCAATAGAGGAGAAAGCGACACAAAAGATTCACTCATTGGCAATTATTGGTGGAGACAAAAGCCGCCACCGGCGATAAAAAATGACGATTATGATCCAATAAATCCAATTTGTATCGACACTTCTTTTTTTTCCTCTTTTCTTCCCACCATTTGTTCCCCACCCCGCTAAAACACATACAGGACTTGGTGATCTGATAAAGGCTCCCCCAGAATGTAGTAGTGGAAGCCAGTAACACAGGAACGAGGTCAGCTTAATTCTGACCCAGTTTTAAAATCTAAGGATTCGGTCAGCAAGAGAGAGAGACGGAGTGAGTGAGAGAGATAGAGAGAGAGAGCGATAGAGAGAGAGAGGTAGAGACAGAGAGAGAGAGAGAGAGAGAGAGAGAGAGAGAAGAAGGAGTGAGATGTGGTATGGACAGGGGATGGGGGGAGCAGGGAGGGAAGGGTTGGAACAGTAAAACAAATCCTATGTGAGCTCCATGGAGCAGGTCTAATTGAATTACAGTAACCCTGTGACTGAAGCATCACAAGGGTCATGCACAGAATTAATTTTGTCCCTGAACCTGGGCGCTGCAGGACACTGCCTTACACCCAACCTCTGCAGCCTCTGAAACCTCTGCAGCCTCTGCAACATCTGCAGCCTCTGCAGCCTCTGAAACCTCTGGCCCTGGGAACAATGACACATCTTCCAGAAGGTTCTGACCCATCTAGTCACAGGAGCCAGGAGAGGCACCTCAACCCATGCTTTCATACCAGAGACACACTGCTGTGACGAAAAAAACCTTCCTTCTAAATGTTGCTGCTGTTGATGCTTTATTTAACTTGGATATTCACCAAGGAGACTAAATGTAAATGGACTGAAGCAGTATGTTCTCAAATCTAATTAGGCAGTAAATTGCACAGCATGAGTTGATTTCTTTTAAAACCTCCAAACAAACAATTAATATTCGAGCGGTAAAGTGGCTACACTCTGAAAAATCTAGGCTTCATTCAGGAGGACGCTGACAAGTGAAGGACATTAACAGACCCTCCTCTTCTGTAGTACAGGGGTCTGTTCTACCAATCAGGATGTGGCGTTAACCGGGGGGGGGGTTACCTGGATAACACCACATCTTGAGTGGTAGAACAGACCCCAGATCCTCCTGTCTACATGTAAGGCTGTATTGGAATAAGAAGAGTTCCAGAGTGGTACTTACTGTCTGCATGACAGCAGAGCACCATACAGCAGAGCAGCAGCAGCATGGCCAGGCCTGACGCTCTGTGATAGAGGGGTCCAGGAGGCTGGAGGGTGGGCACCATGTTCCACACTAGTACTGCTCCCTCCTCGGCCCCCAGTAGAAGACACTTCCTGCTGCTCTTGTCTGATCAAAAACCTGGGAGGAAAAACAGAGAACAGCCATGATGAGGAGAAGAAGAAGGGGACAAAAAAACAACAACATTCAGATTCAAAGTGTTTGCTCATTTGCATGTGTTTCAATGTGCATGACAACAGACAAGAGCCTAGCGTAAACACCGACAAGCTAGCATCTGGACAAGAGCCTATTATAAGACCCTGCTGCAAAGAAAGAAAGTCTATATCTAAAGACCTGACAACGTTACATGAACAGTTCTTCGAGGTATCAAAAACCATAAGCTCAAGTCTAACCATGAAGCTTCTTCAGCATTACAGATGAATATGAAGTGAATGTTTAACAATGAGCAAATGATCCTGGAGCGACACAAAGGCTCAAAGGGGAGAACCACGACTCAGGCCACCCCCTCTAGCCCCCCTCTAGCCCCCCTCATCAGCCTCCTACAAAAGGTGAACCAGGGGACCTCCCAAAGACTCACTCCCTAAGGACTCCAGGCCATTTAATGTTCCCATTAAGAAATTGAAACACTGTCTTCCAGATGGGACCCAAATCTCACCAAGTGCTATGATATCACAGCATGAGAACGCACACACACACAAGTAAACACTTAACACACTCACAGATCATCTCCAGGGAAAGTGGGTCTGGTTGTGGTTGCTGTGGCAGGTGTTCGACAAATTAACCATGATTACGCGAGCTCTTGAATGTATTTCTCCACATTCCAGCTCCTCGAGATCGGAGGAGAGACCGGCAAGAAAACAAACTGACAAAGACTTTGGCAAAGCCTTTCTAATTAGATTTTACATTTGGAACAGGCATCATGGGAGCAACCAGGATGTTGAGATGCTCTGTCTCCTTGGCTCATTCTAAAGCCATATTAGCCTAAAGGCTGTCATGTTGTCCAACCACTAATTCAATTAGAGTCCACTGCCAAACTGGACAAGCTTACTGTGTGAGATGGGAGTCATGTCATGTGGTCGGTTAAGGAGTTGGGTTAGTAATCAGAAGATCCCTGGTTCGAACCCCGGTTGTGTCAACATGATGTGGTGTCCTTGGGCAAGGCACTTCACTCTACTTGCCTCAGGGGGGAATGTCCCTGTACTTGCTGAAAGTCGCTCTGGATAAGAGCATCTAACAAATGACTACAATGTAAATGTAAAGGTATCCTGCTGGAATCCCGTATCCTTCTACCCTTCCCCATGGATATATAAAACCATTTCAAATGTGCAGCGAACCTGAGGAGGAAGAGGATACTGCAGTTTTATTTACTGGAATTTCCGCAGGAACACTGACAGACAGCTGCATGACAACAAAACAATGAAATGAGAAAATCTCTGCTGGTTCTTGGAAAAACTCTTCCAGCATGAATCCTACAAAAAGCTTTTGTGGAGAGGTCGATAGAAACGGAATTGGGAAGTTTGTTGGGTTCTGGGTGAGTGAAAGCTCCACAGACCTCATGAGGGTGTGAGAAGGAAGTGGAAGCAAGTTCAGACCTTCAAACTTGGAGTGTCTCAGCGCTGTGTGGGTGGTCAACTTCTAACTTTACAAAGTCCAGTAAGTTAACTAAGAAGACGTGTCAGGGATACAATACCTCAGGTGTTCTGAGGAGGAAAGACCTTGTCTTTCTTCAGCTAGGGAAGGTGTTGAGATGCCCATTACTCATGAGCTTCTCAATGGATATGGAAACTTCAAGACACAAAGACCCACACAGGGTCGGTCTCTTCCACCACCTCTTCAGGTAGCAAGGCCAAGGAAAACACTGTGGGAGGTCTTAACAAGGGGGAATATCATCCCAAGTCTCCTTTAATGTGTTCTGACGGGTAAATAAAGGAGAGATGGATGAATAGAGGAGTGATGTGAAGGAAAGTCGTGCTGCCCTGTGAGTCACGCTGCTGGGCTGCTGCTGCTGTCTCACCTCGGCTGAGGAGGACGACCGTCAACAGCTAACTCCTTTGTTTGCACAGACAAGGTGCCAGGTTCAACCACTAACGACTGAACTGCTATTTGAATAACACCTCATGCCAATCTTCACCTATGGTAATGTCAGACTGGTACTGGGGAATAACCCTTATGATTCGAGCCTCTCCAGCTTAATGCTGTTTCATTCACTTGGTCTAGAGAAAGCAGCTCATTGTGGTGCGTTAAGCCCAGCTAAAGAATAGCTGACACGCTGAACACTAAGAAGTGTGCCAAAGAGCAAACTAACCCCTCAAAGACCCCCTGAACACCTTCAAATTACAGGAAACCAAAACCTCTAGTAAAAATAATAATACCTTATTCACATTTACCATCTTAGTTTTCAAATTCAAGTTTGTTGGCTCCAAGTTTTGTTTTGCCTTCATCTCCCCCCCCCACCCCACCCCACCTCCCCCCCCACCCCCCACCCCCGAGTGAGAATGACATTAGCTGGAGTCGGAAGGTAGAGTGAGGCTGATAGACTTGGCCGCTCTCCTTGCTCCGACCCGTCGACAGTGGAAGGATATCTTTCACAGCAGATGCCAGGGAGAGGCAGATGCTTTTCATCTTCAATGAGACGCATTCCTGGAGCCATGTTTATTCTTTATTTATTTAACTACTTATTATCCCCAGTGAGGCACCTCCCTGCTGCAAGCAATATACAGCAGGACATTTGCTGTGAGACTGTGTGTGTGTGTGTGTGTGTGTGTGTGTGTGTGTGTGTGTGTGTGTGTGTGTGTGTGGGTGTGTGTGTATGTGTGTGTGAAGGTCTGAGCATGTGTGTGTACAACAGAAGATGTGTGTGTGTGTGTGTGTGTGTGTGAGCTGTGTACCAAACCCAGGGTCGCCCAGGCTGTGGGGATGTATGAACATGTGGTAGAGTAGAGCAGCATGGGTCTGTTTACCACAGTGTGGGAGGACAGGACACTCAGACTGGAAGTTGGGAGTTTGTGTGTGTTCTGTGAAGCAGCATGTGATCGTCTGTGTTTCAGCAGGACTCAGTGGGTGTCTGCAGTCTGCTGTTTGTGAAGGTGATGCATATTAATGACTGGAGACAATGGAGGTACTTAAACAGCAGGGTTGTATTATGGCGCTTTTCCACCGCATGGTATCAGCTCGACTCGACTCGCATTTTTGGCGTTTCCACCGCAGTTCCATGGTACCTGGTACCTGGTAGCGGGTACTTTTTTTAGTACCTTCTCGCTCTAGGTACCAAGCGAGCTGAGTCGAGCTAAAAGGTGACGTCGGCAGACAGCCGGCCATTGATTGGCCAGAAAGTGTGACGAAGTCACGAGAGCGACATAAAGCAACAGCGCCGCAGCTAATACTTATTACTATCAGATACAGTCCATTACACCAACAGTCTACAAGCTTTTTAAAAGTCAGATAATTTACAAAAGACTAGTTCTTCAACATGGCTAAAATTAATAATAGGGTTTTAGGTGGGTTCTGTCCACTTGTGGGTTGCATTGGTGTTATTTACGTCACGTACAAAAATACATCATGGCCTACGTCACGCCCCTTTCACCGACTACCAGGAGGTACTATTTGCGGTACTATTTGCGGTGGAAAACCACCCGTGTTACTACCAAACCAAGTCGAGTCGAGTCGTGCTACATTTGCGGTGGAAAAGGCAGGAATGACAACTGGACTTGTGTTGGCCTCAGGTCAACATTTCAGCGTCTTCTCTCCACATTCACTGTGGGTGTTTTGATCCTATCTACAACACACCTTCACAGATCCCAGAGGAATAGCCCATCTTAACTTGGCTCTTTACTTAACTTACTTATTTTCTTATTTTTTATATTGGATTTTATCGCGCCTGCCTATGGCTATTGTTATGTTATTGTCATTATTGTATATTACCCTGCAACTCTGTGTGCTATACTTTACCCTGCTGCTGTTTTGAACTGCAATTTCCACCCCCTGGAGGACAAATAAAGGTTCATCTAATCTAAATCTAATCATCAGCAGCACCAGCTATGCTGTGGACTGACTCTAACCTTATGGATCAAACATTTGCAACATGGGTCAAACTAAACAAGCCTAGTTCAAGACACCACAAGACTGAGGAGGTCTGAGGAGGTGAAGCCACCTGGTACATTTACATGCAGTTATTTATCAGACGCTCTTATCCAGAGAGACTTACAGCACATACAGGGACCCCCCCCCCCCCCCTGAGGGAAGTAGGGTGAAGTGCCCCGCCCAAAAGCACAACATCATGTAGCCACAGCCGGGAATCAAACTCACAACCTTCCGATTATGAGGCCAACGCCTTAACCGCTGAGCCACATGACCGGTTCACTGACACCCCCTCTGAACAGACCGTGTGGTGAGGCTGCAGAGAAGAGGGCTGAATATACAGCATCGTTAGCTTAGCTGATCCTCCCCCCACCCCTCTCCCCCCTCGCTCCCTCCCCCCCCTCCCGCCTGCTCCACAGCTCAGCCTACAGTCCAGCAGCATGAGCAGAGTCTGTCTGTGTGGTGAGCAGCTGTAATCACGGCCGTCTCAGAGGTGATAAAGGTGACCCAGGGTGGCTTGTGTTGGCCCAGACTCTGGGGCTCCATAAACACAATCACAGGCGTCTGGACAGCAGCACTGAACCACTCTGGCCTTTGATTGAGCTCAGTCCTACATGCCATGGCAACAAGACAGACAGAGACAGACAGACAGACAGACAGACAGACAGACAGACAGACAGACACAGACAGAGACAGACAGACAGACAGACAGACAGACAGACACACAGACACACAGACAGAGACAGACAGACAGACAGACAGACAGACAGACAGACAGACAGAGACAGACAGACAGAGGCAGACAGACAGACACAAAGACAGACAGACAGACAGACAGACAGAGGCAGACAGACAGACACAAAGACAGACAGACAGACAGACAGACAGACAGAGACAGACAGACAGACAGACAGACAGACAGACAGACAGACAGACAGACAGACAAAGACAGACAGACAGACAGACAGACAGACAGACACAGAGACAGACAGACAGACAGACAGACTAACCTAATTCTTTATGTCAGGAGAACAATAAAGGCTAATGTCCTGTAACCTTTGAGTAGAGAGAGAGAGAGAGAGAGACTGGGAAAATTGATGACGCCCAACAAAAACAAACAGAAGTGAGCTAATGACATGATGCTAAAAGACAGAGCGAGCAGCAGCTCCTTTATTAATGAAGACGTCAAGTAAGAGCGTCATCACGTCCAAACAGACCATTAAGATATGACGCAATCCCTGATGACGCACGGGGGGTGGGGGGGGCTGGATCCAGCCAGGCTCACCATCAGATCACTGTGAGTCACCACTGCAGAGAGTCACAGGGTTGTGTTACGAACACGTCCATGTGATATAGCGTTGATTAGTATTTATTCTGGTTGACTGGACGTTTAACAAAACTCAAGGGCTTTACATAAATTACCAGCGGAATGCTGATTTATGACCTCTTCTGACGGACTACGTGTCCTTATGGCTGCAGATCAATCGACGGGCGATTCAGATGAAAAGCTCTATGTGTTACACTGAGCAGAAAAGACACACAAGAGAGCCACTTCAATTGGAATTTATCGTGAAGTGATTATTGACGTTGTCGAACGAGTGGAGCAAGGAATAAATGTCCGTTCCTTCCTACACAGAGCCAGCGAAAAGCCTGGTTTGAAAGCCAGGATAAATCACCTGAGGCTTCCATGTAAAACTGACATTCATCATTGAACAGCAATAAAATCTAATGAATCAGCTGGACTGCTAAGAGCAGATAGCTGGCCGCTGTTGGACTCCTACCAGCCTCAGTATTAAAACCTCCTGGGTCACACACAGGTCACTGCCAACAGCCAAGAATTATTGCTGGTGGCATCTTGAAGTGCTGGACAAACGATCACTTGTCAGAACTTACATTTGTAGACTATTGTGACTAAATCGAATACCTTTCCAACAGTCTGCTGTCCTTATGCTAATGTTGCTGCCTTTAAGACCTGACTCTTCAAATCTGACATTCCAGTGAGTCTAACTGTCAGCATGAACAGCAGCAGCACATGTATGTGCTCAGGAACATGTATGTGCTCAGGAACACGCTCTGGCCCAGCAGGAGGATGGGGCTGAATCCTGCCACCTAAGGGGGCATCTACAGGCACATGGCATTGGAAAATAACATGGTGGAACCCAGGCTTCAGCATGACACACACACACACAACCCCACACACACATGCACACACACATGCACAGACACACAACCACACACACCCTCACATAAAGAGCAGCCCATCCACACCGGTCCCTGAGGCTGGTGTGTAGGAGTCCCGGGGAGAGAAAGACAAACACACTGACGTCTTGTCAGAGAGGAAAGCTGGCAAATGAGGCGTCTCTGGCCCAGGATCAAGCTCTTCTCCAGGCTCAGCCCAGCCATGCCCAGCTCAGCCATGCTCAGCCCAGCCATGCTCAGCCCAGGATCAAGCTCTTCTCCAGGCTCAGCCCAACCATGCCCAGCCATGTACCAGAGGGTGTGTGTCCATCTGCATCCTCCATAAGCTCTTCTAACACCTCCCTGAGTGTCTTGGTTTGCTTTGAAGGATGGAAGGTTGTTATTGGTCATTCCTTCCTCCGATGGTCCAATCAGGAGAAGGCAGCGGAGGAGGCTCATGGTATCGAGCAGGTGTGTCTGTTTTGCAGTTCTAAATCAATTCCCCCCCCCCCAGCCAGTCAGTCAGCAGGCTGGTGCTAACAGTAGCAGGGTATTGTAAATCAGCTCTGTGTCAGGGTAGATTAGGAACTGTAACAGGCTGAAGCCAAAAGCCCTCAGCCAATAGGAAGAGCCCAGGCGCTGATAGAAGAGGTCATTGTGCTTTTCACCGAGTTTCAAACTATTTGCGTCCGACTGCCCCCCTCCCCCTCCGACCCCCACTCCCCCCTCCCCCCTCAACCACTTTGTTGTTGTAAATTATTTGCACAAGACTGAGCTGTTTATTGAGGGACTGGTTTAGTTTATTTCATCTAACTGTTGTGTATGTGTGTGAAAGAGAGAATAAATAACCATCTGTGGTCCATAGTCCAGAAAACAACCTCCTTGTTGACACAGGGAAGGGTTAGTCTACCAGGGAGGGGGGGGGGGGGGAACACACCACTGATGTTCTTCAACATCCACAGCATGTGAAAACCCTGAGATGCAGCTGATAGGGTCTCCTACTTCAGAGGAAGACCAACCTGAAGCCTGCGAGGTGAAGTACACTATAAGTAACATTTAAAATGTCCGCTGCTATGGCCATTAAAGGAAAGGAAAATTAATAAAATCTTGTTAGTTAGAGTTTTTTGTTTTTGTGATTAGCCAACATCGTAGTAGCCAATGGCGTTCGACGCCTAGAGAATTGGACCACAGACGTCTAAATCCTCCTTCCTTTTCAGACCGACTTCCAACTTCAGAAAGCTCTCGGTTACACCCCCTGCCTAACACCCAGAAGAGCTGGATTCTAATAAGCCTCTCTGTCTTTCTGTCAGCCTCTGTCTTTCTCTATTCCCAGGTCTCTAACCCTCTCTGTCTGCCGCTCTCTGTCTGAGCTATGAGCCAGTCTGCTGGAGCAGATGGAGCCATATATCCCCATCGTTGTCCGGAGACCAGGGGATTTAACATGTAAAAGAGTCAAGCTTGGGGATCAGCAGGAGGATCCACAGAGGTCCACAGACTCTGAGACACAACCACAAATACCCCGATATATTTCAAGACATCCATCAAGAGTCCAAACTATGGGCGTGCCTGGCTGTAGTGCTAGAGAGACACTTTACTGATGGGAGAGATGCCAGTCAGCCCGGATCTCTCTGGAGGTTTGAGCTGAACTCCTCAGGGCCATATCCCCAAATCACTAGGCTAGGATTATACTACCCCTGCTCATTATCTTAAGCCTCCCTGTGAAGATGTGCGTCTTTGGGAGTTTGGGGTGTAAATGGAAGGGGGGGTGGGGGGGTGATCTGTTATCTCCAGGTGGCAGCAGGAAGACAGACAGGAAGAGTGAGAAACAACATGCTCGGACAGGGAGGAGAACGAGAGTGCTATCGATCCTTACACTGACAGAGCTACAGCAGTGTACCCTGCCTTCCTCTGACATGCTCATTACCACCTATGAATCTCTCTCTCTCTCTCTCTCTCTCTCTCTCTCTCTCTCTCTCTCTCTCTGTCTCTCTCTCTCTGTCTCTCTCTCTTACTCTCTCTCTCTCTCTGTCTCTCTCTCTCTCTCTCTCTCTGTCTCTCTCTCTCTCTCCCTCTCTCTTACTCTCTCTCTCTCTCTCTCTCTCTCTCTGTCTCTCTGTCTCTCTGTCTCTCTCTCTCTCTCTCTCCCTCTCTCTTACTCTCTCTCTCTCTCTCTCTGTCTCTCTCTCTCTCTCTGTCTCTCTGTCTCTCTCTCTCTGTCTCTCTGTCTCTGTGTCTCTCTCTCTCTCTCTCTCCCTCTCTCAACACAAGACCCTGGATGTATGTTCCTCAGCCAGTCTATGGACAGTGTTTTAAACTGAGTTAAAGCTACCATTAAAGGCGATGGAACTTAAGTGCGGTAGTAAGAAGAGCGAGGTTTAGCGCTATTAACAAAGATGTTTTCGTATCTCACAAATGACCCATTCTCTAGCTCCGTATCTGTCACACACAATAACAGAGGTAATGAATGTACCTGGAGCCAATGCCGTGTTCAGACTATTAAGTAGGTCCCTTTTAACAATGTACCGAAAGTGCAATTTAACACAGCTGATGGTACAGACAAAGACATTCCATGGAGTCACCCCCCCTCACCTCCTCCTCTTCCCCTCACCCCCCACCTTCCCCTCACCCCCCACCTTCCCCTCACCCCCCTGCCCCTCCAACCAGCTGCCCAAATCTCTCTCTCACTTCCATAAACCTACCGGTCCTTTTTCAACGTTCCTCATTTGTGACTTAGATCTATGATTTGCAACAACAACAAACTGTAAAAACTCCAGCTAAATGTTCCGTGACACCTGACTGCCATCATCACAGAGGCGGAGCCACAGTCAGACCTGTCAATCAAACCAGCTGACTTTCAAGGATGTCCAACAAATCCCAAACCATCACAGCCAACACAGCACACCTGGAGCACAGGTGAACCCCCAGCACACCTGGAGCACAGGTGAACCCCCAGCACACCTGGAGCACAGGTGAACCCCCAGCACACCTGGAGCACAGGTGAACCCCCAGCACACCTGGAGCACAGGTGAACCCCCAGCACACCTGAAGCACAGGTTAACCCCCCAGCCCAGCTGGAGCACACCTGGAGCACAGGTGAACCCCCAGCACACCTGGAGCACAGGTGAACCCCCAGCACACCTGGAGCACAGGTGAACCCCCAGCACACCTGGAGCACAGGTGAACCCCCAGCACACCTGGAGCACAGGTGAACCCCCAGCACACCTGGAGCACAGGTGAACCCCCAGCACACCTGGAGCACAGGTGAACCCCCAGCACACCTGGAGCACAGGTGAATCCCCAGCACACCTGGAGCACAGGTGAACCCCCAGCACACCTGGAGCACAGGTGAATCCCCAGCACACAGCAGAGATGGGGACTGGTTAACTGCTAGACATCACAGCAGGGCTCAGCAGGTTATATTCAGTCTTACATGTTCAAGCCTGTGGCCTCAGCTTTGATCCAGCCTCAGATAGACCCTCATGTCTACTTGGCTGGTTTGCTGGAGCTGAGAGACAGTCAGGAACAGAGATCACAGTGAGGTGGCAGAAACAGAACAACAGTCTGAACTAGAGAAGCAGCCCACAGCTTCCTGCTCCAGACCTGCAGCTGGATTTCATGTAGTTGGACATGATCAACATCTGTTACTGAGTCAATGCTTAGCCTGGATACAGTATGATTATCCATCTCTGCTTGTGAAGTTAGATCTAAGAGACTTGTTTTCCTTTGAAGCTGGGCTTCAGTCTAGCTAGACCAATGTGCACTGACAGTATTCAGGTCAAAACGCTCATTACTTTGAGAAATTATTAGTAACGAACATCTATAAGACAGATAAAAGAAACCACCATTTATTACTGTTTATGACCAACAGTACTGTGTGACAAGATACATCAACATGTACAGGTTTGTAATGAACTAACACAGCAAAACATGAACATCAATGTTTTACTATCAGTTTTATTTTTTATTCTGTGTTAGTAAATGATTGGTGTTTCCATGCTGTTGACCCTGAAGGTGTTCACACTTCCAATGTGCCCTTGACTGCCAGTGTTCACCAGTGTACTGAAATCAACACATTTATAGGGAATATGCCGGCATGGGAAGTTAAATCACCAAAATGTCCTCAAAAATCACAGCGTGCAAGTTAAGAAGCCACTTCCACAGCCTGGACCTGCTCTGCAATGTTATTTTTGACCTTAAAGAATTTTTGGGGGGGGGTTGCTGTAACTAGGCAGAATCGATGGACTCACATTTCAATAGCCTAGCACGGTACTGCCCCCCCCCCCCCCCGGAAGCTAGCCTAGCGCTTCTCTGAGAATACCCTCCAGCCACAAGAATGTTTCATCAACACCCCCCCCCCCCCCGCCCCCCCTGCACCCTGACTAGGGCACAATGGGGTTGACCTGGCCCAGCCTTGCCAAGCTATAAATAAGAGAGGCTCCACTAATGAAACATAATGAATCTCCATCCATCTTCCTAAAACAAGCAGGGGTGCAGCTATGAAGCCAGGGGAGATACCAGACACAGTGTGTGTGTGTTTGAGGAGGGATGCTATTG
This sequence comes from Neosalanx taihuensis, assembly GCA_030340665.1. Classification (NCBI taxonomy): domain Eukaryota; kingdom Metazoa; phylum Chordata; class Actinopteri; order Osmeriformes; family Salangidae; genus Neosalanx; species Neosalanx taihuensis. The sequence continues at coordinate 14,897,633 of CM059300.1, read as the reverse complement.
GATATACAAAGGGCAGACGTCACACTGATTACTAATGTGTCACACCATAGGCCAACCCTAAACACACACCTCACACCACAACAACTGTTTCAGGAGCCACACCCACATACGCACACACAAAACAGGTGCCCATAACTCTGTACTTGACAGAAGGCGAGAGAGAGGGAGAGGGAGAGAGAGATAGAGAGAGAAAGAGAGAGAGAGAGAAAGATAGAAAGAGAGAGAAAGAGAGAGAGAGAAAGAGCGAGAGAAAAAGAAAGAGAAAGAGAGAGAAAGATAGAGAGAGAGAAAGAGAGAGAAAGAAAGAAAGAGAGAGAGAGAACCCCCCCCTCCCCCCTTCTTCTAAGCTCCTCTCTCCTTGTATGAGATCAGCTGCAGTGAATCGTACAGAGTGGGATTCATCATGAGTCTGGGCCAGAAGACTGCAGATCGATTCAGTAATCAAGTCCAACACATGGGCAGTGTACAGCAGACAGGCGATCCTGGAAAGTGGAGGAGTGAACAAGGTGAGCAGGGAGGAGGATGAACAAACACTCCAGCTCTCTACTGCTCCCACAGTGTCCTGGACCACAACGATCCATATTCCATTACAGGCTTTACAGTTGAGCTGTGGTTCCCATCTGTAGTTCTACCATCTCCTTACATGGCTACAGCACGGACAGAGACAAAGACATTGGAACACAAAGAAGATGACCTTTAGGTGACCCTGAAAGTCAGTTCACACTCCAAATACACCCCCCACCACCGCCTCTTCATATTTTCAATTTCCAAGTTTTCAAGTCGGAGAGTGTCAAATGGCCGAGTAATAACTAGAATTTCAAGGTGCACTCCATTTCCTGTATGTGTTGTCACCTATTAGACTAGCCAGGTGTGAAAGGTTCCACCACTCACACAAACATTTACAGCACAACATTTGGCTCGTGACATGATTTGCTTAGGCTTAGACGCTGTGTAGCACTTGTTCCAGTAATCAGAGGCATTATTTAGATGGTTTGGAAGTCAAATGATCTGTGCATGGATACAATCTGGGGCCGACCATGATCTCTCTGGGTGGAGTCTGCATGTTCTCCCTGTGTTACTGTGGGTTCTCTCTGGGCTTCCTTCCACCGTCCAAAGACATGCATGTGGTAGGTTAATTGGACACTCTGGCAATTGTCCCTAGTTAATGACTGTGAGAGTGAATGGTTGTCTCTATGTTGTCTGTCACAGTCTGTGTGATAGCCCTGCGACTAGCTGGCCCCAGTCCAGGGTGTACCCTGCCTACGGCCCGAAAGTAACTGGGATAGGCTCCAGTCACCCCTGACCCCTAAAGGGAAGGAGCAGCACCACTAATAATATAATAATAAGCGGTAGAAAATGAATAAAATGTTCACAGGACTCAGTTGACTCAGTTGAGGATCATACATCTATATTGCTAGACACTGTTTTAACAAGATAATAAAACTCTTAATGGCTAGGTTATATCTAGAGGTTGTTCATGATATTCCCAATACTACTTTTGAATGGAATATAGTACAGGGCAGAATCTTCTTATAGTAAGCATCAAAATGATTAAGTACATTAAGTTGCATGGGTTTATGCAGAATGATTCAATCAGTGGAAAATTACACCAAGTCAAACTTAGCACTGCACACTAGTACTTTCCCACAATGCACCAGCCATCATAGTTAGTCAGTGAGTGAATGAGAGTGTCCATGTGTTAATGTGGTTGAGGCCGGTGTTCAGCCAACACTAACACAGACTCTGGCTCCATATCCTCATCTGTTACACTCACTCTCCACTGCTGTGGGACACAACATAGAACTAATGAATCATCCACATTTTGTACACCTAATTATCAAAACCCTTAAGAGGAAAACAAGTATATTATTTTCTTTTTTTCAAAACAGAGGAACATGCAATCAGATATTGCTGAAGAACATCTAATCAAGCCTGAGCACAAAGGAACATTTGAAAAGACAGAGATGATACAAAGAAAACGATACTGAGGAGGTTTGAACCATTCCAGTGAATCCCAACATGACAGTGAAAACCTTTTATAAACTGTTTTGTGGGCGACAATCACCCCCGTTTCTGTGCTGCCGTTTCCCCGGAGCGTTACCCTTGGCGACGTGACAGAGCCGGGGTCGTAAAAAGTGGAATGTGGGGTCAGTGGCCCATGCTGCCGAGGTGAGGAAAGACGAACCAGGGGTCAGTCTCTGCTGATAAGGGGAGACCTCTCCTCCTGTTTGGGGGGCAAAACCTGGGGGGTTCATGCTGCTGAGGAAATAATATAAACCCCCATGTAAGTGAAGTCTTTCATCACAAGGTCATTTCTGATGTGTGTTTGTGTTCTCAATCCTTGCCAAGACTGAGCTGTGTTAGTGAATGATTAACTGAGAAGAAGAAAAGAGCTCAAATCTGTCCCAGCCAGGACTACAGCGTTCACAGTTCCCAGATCCCCGAGACGCACCCAAGAGGACGTCTCTCTTTTCATGCCAAACAAAGCGAGACAGACATGTTGTCTTTACACTGCTCCCTAAAAGACTAAGCTATGGTGGAAAAGAACAAGAAGAATTTATTTTTTTGTGTGTGTGTGACAGCAACACCCTGTATTGCTTAAGGGACCTATTGCATAATACCTGCTACAAAGGTGGTTCAAGAAAGAAGAATATGCCGTGTGTTTAAAATAGTCCAACAAATGCTCCAACAAATGGTCAACAACTAATAAAGAATAATAAAGACAAAGTTTGTGGGACTCTGGAGACGAAATGAAAAGCGACCCAGACACTAGTCAAACCTGCCAAATCTTTGACATTTTATGTTTGCATGTCAAACATAAACCCAATGAAAGGCAACACAATCAAGATATCTTATGAAACTATAATTTGCCGCCATTCTCAAAGCTCCCACCGGTGGAAATGTACTTAATTCCTCTGCTGAAACATAAGCTACAAGATTGCCTGGGAAGATGAAGATAACTCGAATAACAGGTTGTTTGGCCTCAAAGTAGTGCAGGATCTCACCTTAGCAGCAGTTGTAAAGAGACACTTTTTGCTCTCTCTTTTCACCCCCCCCCACCCCCAAAAAAAAAAACTGTGTAAGGCTACAAGCAGACAGGGCACTCTGCCAAACAGCCAGTCAATTCCTAAGCCAAGACGGGGTTAAACTATTGTTTTGGGTTAACAAGCAACAGTGAACATAGACAAAAGTAAATACCCTCCCAAAAAGTGTTGCTCGTCACGCAAACCCTTTTAGGTTATTCAACTTAATCTTTTATGTTGAGTATGTTTTTTTATTATTTTTTATTTATTTAATGAACACCTGCCCTGTGTAATTCTAGCGTTTTTTCGTTTTTACAGAATAATGCAAGCTTTAAAGTTTAATACTTTAAACAGGTTAGAGGTTAACACTTACCCATGTCAAAGTAATCCTTCACAAGTTAAATTATTTGCCTCCGGAAAATTTCTTCTTAAAGCTTAAATTATTCCAAAAAGTAAATCCGTACAGAAAACCAAGAAAACCAATAGTATCCAAGTTAGTTTTTTGTTGTTGTTGTGGAGATTAGTAGTACCTTATCCTTATCTTTGTCCACTATTTCAGGTCCACAGCTGTATAGTTGAGTACATTGCCTTTTGAAAGTCAGTTTACAGCTACAGAGTCGTAGTGTGTTGTGAGGTGACTTGGAGGGAGAACTGTCCCAGGGTGCGCTTGTTCACACACTGAGCTGTGCATTGAGATGAGCTGGGAGGAGCCAAGCCCAACATGTATCAGGTTTCAATGCAAGGGGGAAAGGGGGCTGGTTTGAAAGCTTTATCTTCCTGAACTGTGACCAGGAGTGGAAGTGTTTGGATTACACCTGTGTACAAAAAGACACCAATGAAATCTTGTTGGTAATGTGTATCGTGTTGCAGCCAGCATGATGTTGGAGTTTGACTAAATTACATTTGAATATTCAACGGACACTAATAAGCTGGCAAATAACTGGCTTTTATTGACAGACTACTACTTTGTTTATGGTTTGGACTGAAAAAAACTACACATATTTTTTCGTTGAATAAATACATAAATAAACTTTTAGGCTGCTGTTTATATTTTGCATGTCTAGTTTGTGGAAAGGAGTTCAGTTAAAGTCACACACAGCTTAAATTACAAGTTCAGAATTATTTAAATATTTAATAGAATCCATAAACCCACTACCAAGAACCCCCTGAAAGATTTGAACATTTGAACCTTGAAAAGATTAGCCCACACCCAAGAGTTCCCTGGAGAAACCCAGAATTAATTTAACAAAGTTAACAACAAGTTCCCGAATGATGCAACTTATTTGAATGTGATTTGAAATTATATAATACCATTTAGTTTGAACATGACAACAAATCCTCATTATTTGAGCTTGCAGAGCTTCCTAACCCAGAAGAGCCCAAATGAAAGACAAACTGGTTCTCGCTCCCTCTGGTCAAATACTACCAGCCAAGGAGCTAATCACCCACAGCAGATGTTCAGAAATGTTCAGTAGGATTTATGACGAAGCTCAGAGTAACAGCCAAGTCAGCCTCTTGTGATGATTTTCTCTTTCTTTCTACAAGGACAGGGGGAGATTCCCTCCAGTGGTTACTGCAGTACAATACTGTCCTCAAACACTCTCCCAAGTTGAGATTCACAAACCAAAACGAGGCTGATCACAAAGCACTTAAGACCTTGGAGAAAAAGTATCTTCATTCATCCAAATAATACTGTGGACACAAGTTACTTTAATAATGCAAACTTAACACATCGATGCACATTTCTTGGTAAATTGCATTGCTCTTTTACTGGTAAAAGTGGTTTTCATTCAATAGAAACTACTGGATAATTCTTGGCCTTTTGGGTGATGAGAAAATGTAAAAAGTGAATCATCTGAAGAAATGAAACTTCACTACATTTTGTTCAAGATATTCACCTCAACATACTTTTCTTCTTCTATTATTACCATCAGCCAGAGAGTCAGACTGCTGAGGACTCTTCTGCTTCCTCAGAGACTCAGGGAGTAACATAGAGAGGGATTTCTGGGTCGTAATTACAGCCCTAATCCACAGTAGGCCCACTGGCTATACCCAAGAGAACGGCATGAGAATGATTTCTGTGGCTGTAAACATCCTGAGCTAATTCCACCAATCCTCATGGGTAAAACTCCATAAAGACTAAAGAAGATGATAGCCCAATGTCCTCGTCCTTTACACAATTTACTTACCGTTACCTTGGTTTGTTTCTGAAAACCAGGCAGTCTCACAACTTTATTTAAAAGCTCTCCACACAACCACCACCCCCCCCAAGAGAAAAGACCAAGCCTGTGAATTTATAACAAGACGACCACCCCCCCTCCCCCCTTCTTCACCCCTCACCAAAGCTCCTCCCCAATTCCTTTCATTGGATTTCAAAGGCTGACAACCTCTCTCTACTTCTATCAATGTGAAGCAGCTGACCCCTCCTTGTCTATAGCCAGTCCCCCCTACATCACCCCCCCATTAGCAGGCACTGGACACTGATTGATTTGTGACTTGACTGGCTTGTTTTTCCACAAGGTTCCACACAACTCATTTACATTCAGTCATTTAGCAGACGCTCTTATCCAGAACCACTCACAGCAAAGTACAGGGACATTCCCCATGAGGCAAGTAGAGTAAAGTGCCTTGGTCTAAGTACACAACATCATCTGGCACGGCCAGGAATCGAGCCGGCAACAGTTCTAAATTAATAGCCCAACACCTTAACCCGCTCAGCCACCTGACTCCCTGGTTTTTCCTGTACGTGCTAACTAGCATGCACACACTTGTTTGTACAAGCGTTATTTCCTTGACCAGATAAGAGCACTCTGGTCCACACACACACACACACACACACACACCCTTATGTAGGTGAAACAGTATCACCAGCTGCCATACAATTTCTCAATACTTTGACGTGAACACCAGCTGGTGAATGGTGCAAGAAATCCCTGGTCGATGGCTTTTTGAAAAAAGGCTTTCAGAATCAGGGGCAGGTTTAAGAAAATGAAGAAAATACGTTTTGACAGGTAACTAGTGCTCTCTTTGATTAAGACTTTTTAAAGCAAAGGCCATGAATAGGGCAAATGTGAAAATTTGATGCAAAAATCTGCCCAGGTCAACCAAATGCAATGAGGCAAAAAAAACCAAGATGTGTAGCAGAGAGAGAGACACCTTTTATGGTGTCTCTACCTTAAAAATACCCCCTCTGTTTTCTGCAGAGGTGCTGCTCTGCAGAACAAGGTTCCACTTTAGTAAACAGTGAGTAGTTTGAGTTGATGGACTGAGGCCAGACTTCATGTCATCATGTGTATCAACACATCTGGGAAGCACCTGTGGACACTCACTCACAGAAACAGCCTCAGCAGGGGTCGGACTGCAGCCATTTACAAGTTACGTAGTGCTAATGTTGCAGGTGGTTCAAGCTAATTAATCAGGCCGTTAACAAAAAAAGTTGTGTATTTGTTGTCACATCAGCTGACAGCATTAATCAGGGCAGCATCCATCTATCAACATCACTACCCACCAGTTTACACAACTGGATGTAAACTTCCCCTTGGAATACTTGTAGCTGTGGCTACATTCAGTTAGTTTGGCAAGGAACCAAATATTCAGTTGTGACAGGGCTAAAATACTGAATTCTCCATGTAAGATTGTGGGCTAACCTTCCTCACATCCTCAACATTGCTGAGGAGTTGCAGAGTCTGGGTGTAGTGGCTTTACTCAAGCCTTACCTCACGGGCAGCTGCAGACAGCAGAGCCTCTAGTGATGAGAGGGTCACCACACATGGTGGAAGGACAAGAGAACTTTGGTGGGAATGACAACTGGAGCATTAACATAAGACTTCAACATGGTGACCTTGTTCTGTGTTCGAGGCGTCTGTAAACAAAGGCTGGGAACTCTGGAACCGACCAGATATGGTTTCCATGTTTGATGATAAAAATATATATATTTATATTTTTTAACTTCTTCATTACACTCATGCTGACGAGTAGCAGGGTGCATCCTCCACGGTACCAGAAGGGCATGCTGGTGAATGCAGGAGACAAATCATTTTTTATCTGGGACCCCCGGCGGGTATTGACAAACCGGGGATGCATTTAGATAGCCCAATTAAAATAAGAAAATGAAGCCACATTGAAACACTTTAAAACACGGTGCCCCCCTTTTTCCTCCCTCCTTCCTGGCCTCAGCACTTGCCCACCCTCTCAAGAGATGAAACCCTCCTTAGAGTAGAGTCAAGAAGGAGGGAAGATCTGGCAGGGAAAATTAGCTCTCGGGCACAATATGCATTATGGAAGAAGACTTGTTAACGAGTGGCAAGCAAACAAAACTGTTGTTCAACATTTGTCTTGTGCCCTGCTTGTTTTCCCCTACCGCTCATTTTATGTAGCAGAATTCTAGATTGCTATGTCCAACAGCTCTCAGGCTGTATGGAGGCTTGTCATATTATCTCTCCCTCCTCTTCATCAAGTCATGGTTTTGATCCACCTTTTCCTCCACCTGATTTCTATGCGCTCTTCTTTAGTTTCACAGGATGTATGTGTCATAATCTGACAACTCACAGTCTTTGGGGTCTCTTACGCTGCTATGATCAGTGACCGATGTTCTCTTGTAAAACTCTCTCTTGGAAGTTGCTTTGGATACGAGCGTCTGCTAAATGACTAACTGTAAATGTCAATGTGAAAACAGAAAGGTGTTTCACCAGTGGAGCTTCTCAGCTGAGTAGGGAGGATGTATTGAGGACAACTTGATTAATCTGGGAGGTTTTCCTTGTGTGATCCCAGTTTAAATCCCAGGGGTCAGAGAGGACTAGAGCTTCACCAGGCTTGAAGAATGGCCACTTTGTCTCTGGTGAGAGGTTTCTCCACTCGCTCTCCCACAATGCAATGCTGTTGTCCCTCTAAAGAGGACATGGTGATGGCCCTCTGAAGAGATGAGGGCACCCTGGAACATGAAGGACTCCTCATATACAAAGTGACTCATATGCTGGGTCAATGCACACTTACTTTACAAACACCCACAACAGCACAACAACAGCACTTATTTCATATTTCTAATAATAATAATAATTGTTTGTATTCATACCTTCCTTCCTTCCTTCTAAACAGCCCTTAAAATCATATCGGTAACCAGAGATAACCTGTGTACTACATAAACATTGGCTATTTAAATAGGTATTATATTAGGGCACCTATTACAATCCAGTCAATTTAAGTCTTGAATTTAGTTTTACTTCATGCCTACACCCCCTACACACACCTCCCACACACACACACCATACACACACCTCCCACACACACCCAATACACACACACACAGACCCCCTACGCACACCCCCTACACACACCCCCTACACACACACACACACACCACTACACACAGACCCCCTACGCACACCCCCTACACACACACACACACACACACACACACACACCCCTACACACACCTCCCACACTAGCCCTTTCAGCTAGTCAACAGATGGACAGGCGGCAAAATGAGAACATAATCCATCACTAGTGCTGTTTTCTATTAGTAAGGTCTGTTTCTTTACCAATAGCTTCACTGACAAGAGAAGATAAGAGCCCTTGTTGACTGATTCAGTGTACAACACTGTGTTCCACACACACGCACACGCACGCACACGCACACGCACACACACACACACACACACACACACAGTCTCAAAGAGAACATGACGACTGAAATAGTAGAATGCGGTCAAGACTGATTTTTGTTCTTTTCTACTTGGACTTCATCATTAACCATCCTTGGTTGGAAGACAGAAATGGACTTGAACCCTGTTCCTAAGTAATGAGATAAATTAAATATTCAACATGAGCCTCCTCATTTAGAATCAGTTTCTCACATGCACTGAAACATTAAAAGGAAATTAAATGAGTCTGGATTAACAGAAATGATCTTGTTGGGGTAAAATGTAATATTGTCCCCTCCCCTTTTTTTCTCACTCAATGAGATTTAAAGAAACTTATGCAAGCCCCATTTACATACATATTCTAAAGTCCTGCATTTCATGGCTTTTACTAATATCCTACATTCTAGGGTAGACTAATACATTTTCAATTTAATCCCATGTCATTGTACAGTATGTAGGCTATAAAAAGTTCAAAGTGTTTTTCAAAGCAAAACAGACACAAATATACATTTTCTAATGAATATGGGACCTACATTACTGGTTAACAACCTAGATTTTCTCCTCAGCATGAAATGTCAATATATTTAAAAGTTCAAGAGACCCTGGTGCTATTTGTACCTAGTGAATGAAAGTGAAGCGCGGTGAAGAACTGCCAAATTGTAGCTCTGAAGCAACAACAAAACTAAAGAATACAGGAAACTGGAAAGGTTACAGCCATGAAAATGTTAGAATGTCCTTCAACATCCAAAGACTCCAAGTTAAGAACATTTTCTTCAATCGACTGAATCAGATTCGGTAGTTCATGAGTGGCAGTGGTTATTTTTCTTTCTAATAAAAGGTTTCCCAGAGGTTATTACCTCTGTGTGGTTTCATCCAAATCTGGACGTTCTTTATGATTTGATCTCCAACTCATCCAGTCCACAGGTTCTTGAGGGGAGTCGTGGTGCAGTCGGTTTGGGGGGTCGAGTTAGTAATCAGAAGGTCCCTGGTTCGAACCCTGGCTGTGTCAACATGACGTTGTGTCCTTGAGGCAAGGCACTTCACCCTACTTGCCTCAGGGGGGAATGTCCCTGTACTTGCTGTAAATTGCTCTGGATAAAAGCAATGGAATAAATGTACAGTGACTGTTTAGACATGAAAACAACAGTGATGTAGCCGTTGTAATCACTATGTGGCTGGAACACTGCATCAACACTAATGTAGTCGCCACAGTCAGGGATTAGCATTCCTAGTGCCACTAAATTCCTTAACCCCCCCCCCCTCCCTGAATAACCAGCAAAGTGCTGGTCTGAAATGCAAAACTGCCTGGCAACATGGCAGCGGGCAGCAACATGCGGGTCAAATAGCACTTGAGGCTTACACGCCTGGTACTACCCACCCAATGCCTTATTACGTTTACATTTTTACACTCATTCAGATTCATATTCTGATTCAGATTACTTTATTTATCCTGTGGGAAACCCCTTCCACGACACTGATGGAATCAACAAATCAACATGTATTTGTATAGCCCCCCTTTTTTTTAAGCAATGTCACAGAGGGCTTCACATATGCCCATAGAACTGCCCCTCAACCAACCTAAACCCTCAAGGAAGACAAAGAAAAACTCACTATGGAGAAATAAAATGGCAGAAACCTTGGGAGGAGCAATGAGGGATCTCCTCCTCCAGAGACGGTTGGTGAAAGAGAGGAGCAGAACAAAGACTGAACATAGTCATACATCTAGAGTTAATTGGTCAGACAGAGGTCAAAGGTTAGTCCTAAACCTCAGACTTTGCGATCATAATAACACAACATAACCATTTAGCCTATTCCCTGGCCTGTACGGTAAATCATTCCCTCTCATTTTAGATTGCCTGACAGACATGGTTCCATGTTGTCTGGGATGTTGTTTTAAAAGGGTTGATTGCGATTAAGTTGAACTGTACAGAAAGGCGCACATCCCCTTTGATGGGTGATCTCAGCGCCTCAGGCGATGGCGGCTGATGCTATTGGATAGTCATAAGGATCTGTGAGGTGAACCATGATCTGCTGATGTGCTTCACCCAGAGCTCGCCTCTAAGGAGAACACCCTCTATGAAAAGTGCTCAGATCAATTCATATCTCAGTAATGAGTTTTGCCACAGCAGTTACATCACCTAAAATATTATGAGCAGCCTCCTGATGGACAAATATCACACCTGTCACTAAACATGACTGATTTCCCTACAGCCTCACGTCAGAGTCACATCTAATGAATGTAAAAAAAAAATATATATATATATAGAGAGAGAGAGAGAGAGATATATCTCTATATATATCTCCTTTCTATTGCAATGCTTTGTGTATTTGACACCATATCAACCCTAAGCTTTCACAGACCAAAGAACAGCTTTTGAAGAAGGACAACCAATGAAAAGCAAAACGTCTCATGATGTCAATTCATTTGTAATATTGCCAATGGACCAAGATGGCACAAACTGATAATGGCTCTAATTTAATAGGTCAGAATCCATGGTCATTTTTCTAGGTTTCAGATGAATTGCTCCAAATTCCATATGTCTGTATTTTAAACAATGCATAATACAGGTTATAAAAATATATTTTAGAGATATAAAACTCTGCTGGTAATACAATGCCTAAAGGCAAAAGACAAGGTATTCCAAACTTGATCAAAGAGGTTACAGAATAATTTCCACTCAAAATCACATTCAGAAAAAAAAAGATCACCAGCAGTATGTGAAATGGATCTCATTAATCCATTAGTGATCTTAGATCCTAACCCCAGTCCCACTCCACTTCCACAAGACACATTCAATTTAAGATCAGAATTATCAATACAGACAAGATATTACAACAACAGATAGGATTTGGAAAAAAAATATACATGGATAATTCTGTGACTAATGGTTAGTAAAAGAGCTAGTCTGTAACTTGAACTCAAAATAATCCATCCTAAATCTCCGTGGCCATTTGGGGGAGCGGTGGGGGTCTGACAGGGTAACAGGGGGATGGGGGTGGGGGTGGAGGAGAGGGGGGGGACCACCTGCACACCAGCAGAGCCAGGTCCAATCCTGGCACCACAATTTATTACACTCTGGATTCCCATTACATCAGAGTTAGTTGGCTGGGAAATCCATCTGGTGGTGTCAGGTTTATCAGACGCGTCGCCACCCCAGACAGAAGGAGGATTAGGGAGGCAGGAGGATCTCCTTTAGGATCCTGAAAGAGGATGAAGTGTTGGAGCAGAAGAAGAAGAAGAAGAAAAAGAGCTTCTCTTGTTCTGTTGAGCATCAGATTAGTTGCTCAACACACTCTTGAGATGTTTATGCATTCAGCTCAGCACTTCAGCCTTGAGAATAAATGCTTCCTCACCACATTATGAGTCGTGGCATGGTGGAAGTGTGCCTGTGTGACCTTAACGTCAGTGACCTTAACGTCAGTTCCAGATGGAATAAACATTTGTACTGCCCTTCTGTTAAAGGTAGGTTGGACAGCATTGTCTTACCTACCAGTTCAGAATCAACGGTAACATCCTGCCTGTTACGAAACGTTACGTCTCAAAGTTTAGACGGTTTCTCTCTCCTTTTTTGACGGTTTCTGCTTCATTTGGATCTTCTGTTTAGTCGTCTATATTCACAATACAGACTGAGACACATGGCAGATCTTCTCAAGGAGTTCCGGTCTCTTCTTCCCATGATATCAACAAATGAGAAGTGACACTCACTGTGATAGTCCAAACATTCTTATGAAGAAACACTGATCGCTCTGCTGAAACAAAGCTTGTTCTCTGTATCTTGGCCTCTAACCATGAGTCAGACTAATAACAGTTATGTAACTTAAACGCAAAAAGTCCAATTGAAGATTCATAATTTTTGGTTCCCCCTTATACTATGAAGTGACAGTAATTTCAAAAGTGAAAAAAGGAAAACGACAAATCAAAGTCTGTCCCGGCGCTTTAAGAGCGCCAAAGCTACACAGGTTTCAGTTGTTCACAAATCCTACAGGACTCGAGCAACACAAACTACACACAGAATAAACCTATGAAAAATGCATTACACATAAAATAAAGATCCAACAAGCTTTGCTTCTCAAGTTGTGGGGGAAAAAAAGCAACTGTTGGCATAGTCTCAAATGTCAATGTTACTTTGGCACCTGATAAGAAAAGGGTGTGTTAGATTAGTTGGGACAGCTTAGTGGCAACTATATTATTACTGACTATTGTAGCCACATGGCTTGTATTTTCAGTCTTACACAGTCTCTCTGAGCTTTAAAAACCATACATCTATATTTCTTTTTAGAAAGACACTGGATAATAGAGGCTGAGATATGCTTATTTCGGATTAACCAGTGAAATTTAACAAAGTCTTTTCACAACAGCGTTTGGAGTTTGGATAAAAGATCAAAGCCCATCCTGAGGGTGTGAGGGGGAGAGCAGAGAGCACGCTCTGTTCAGCTGCAGATGAACAAGCCCTGGACAAGAAGACATGTCTGACGTTACAACCTTCAGACCAGCACAGATCAGCAATCCCATTCAATCAAGCCACGAAAGAGGTGGTGGATAAAGACATTTCTGAAAGTCGGATTGGTTTATTTAAAATTCTAGACCACACCAATTTTGTACGGCACTGGGTGGTGCAATAAATCTGGGATCTTTATTCATGACGTGGGTTGGAAAAATATAACAAAAACCTGAGAAGCAATATACTGAGGAAGGGCCAAGACGTTGGTCCACCTGTGAAGAACCTGGCAACACCAGCAAACCTGGCAACACAGAGAAGATGCTATGTGTAGCACTACAGTGCTTTGGGGAGACCTTTCCACCATGATATAAACTGGGTTATAGATTGCCTGTCTGCCTGTGCTGATGTTCATACTATAAGGTGACAGAAGTGCTGAGGAAGAGTTTTTTCCACAAGTCAGCTTCCAGTAGAGCCACACCCACTCCTCTAACAGGCTGTAATGTCAGTTTGCTGTGGACAGCAGTGCCTCTCTGCAGTGGTCCAGTTTAAGACATTTTCAGTCATCAGTGTTAAGGTTTGTATTTGCTGGTTTCACTAGTATTCTGATGGGATCTGTCTCATGTTGGGAAAGTTAGGAAAGACTGAAGGAAAGGCCAGACTTTCTGCACTTGTGGTTTGTTTCAGATGATATCAACCCAGTTACAGTAACATGTACATTTGTTGTGAATGTTGTAAAGTTGTATACACTACAGTAGTAATATGCAGTAGCTCTTGTCCTCCAGTGATGTTGTATTTTTAAAAAGAGATGAGATAGATTTATAAGAGATGCATTGTATTAGAATGACATTCTCTGTTGTAAGACATGGAACTACATCATTTGTGTCAGGCATGGTTATGCTTAGCGGGCATAAGAAGAGATTCAGATTTCCGGTTAGGAGGGCACTGGTGCATTGACTTGACACGCTGAATAATGCTCTTAATCTGTGTCTAAATCCACACAGGAATGCATGAAGATATGTCCAAGAGGAATGGAATCCATGATTGCAATCCTGCCGCAGTAAGGCTTGTTACAGCAACCGTTGTGCTGTTAAGTGTGACGAATCAATTCAACTTCCTCTTGGAAAAACAACACGTCAAGTGGGGAAAATCAGCATCTGCTCTGTCCCACTCTGTGTTACAGCCAGAGAATCATCTCAGAGATGTGATGTGGCTCGAACTTCTATCCGGGATGGGGGGGGATGGGGGGGGGGGTGGGGATGGGGGGAGGGGCTTTTGTTTTCCCATTTCTCACAAGGATAGGATATCGGAAACAGCCTGATGCTGTCCATCAGAGGTGCAGGCTAGTGAATAGACTGCCCCATTTATCTAATAGGAGGTCATTTGAGGAAGGGGGGGGGGGGGGGGGGAGGGGGGAGGCGCATAACTATGCCAACATTGTCATCATGCCATAGTGGGACAACTCATTTAGCTTCAACTAATTTCACAAGGGACAGACCGTCCATAACCACATCATGGTCGAACAAAACAAGGCCAAGGCACCCTAACCCTGACGCATTTTTGAAGACAAAGTGTTTTTTTTATGAATTAGTTTTAGTCTCTAACACGTAGGCACGTAGTTGTTATGTGTCCAGCTTTCTGAGGATATTTTTCAACAGACAGACAGCACATGGCCTCCATACTGCTGCTTGCAGACAGTGAAAGCAAATTTCCTACAAAAAAATGCAAAAGTTTGTTGACAGGTTATTGAAAATGGACAATATGAAGCAAGGCCTGAGGGGGTCATCTAAACTCACCCCTACCCCCACCCCTAACCCCACCCCCACCCCCAACCCTACCAACCCAGTTTTCTATCTTTTCACAAGCCTCCAAGGCCACCATCACAATAAGTTTGCAGAGAAGCCTTCTGTGTGGCGTGTCGGGGTGGAACAGGGGGGGAGGAGATGTGAGTTGGGGACGAGCTCTCTTGTTCCTCAGGGTGAAGACTGTTATTCTGATGCCTTTTGTTGTAAAAGCCACTTCTGAGTGTTCTTCTTTCAGAAATGTTTCATCCTTTTGAATGGCCTAAAGGCTCCCTAGCATGTATTCAAAACTAAAGTAACATCGACTCAAAATCACAGATCTGACAAAATCCAATATCTCGTAAGGACAAATTGGTGTTCAGAGATTTGGACACATTTCTGTCCTATTTCACATGCTTTGAGATAAGGCACGACCACTGTGAGACCTAGATGAAATAACTCTGCAGCCTATTGCCCTGTCGAGTTGGGGAGCTTTACAGTATGAGTAGCATGTTTAATAAGAACCGAACTGAGAGGAAAAAAATGAATTTGAGGTTAAAACTATTCTGATTATAATAACTCAGTCCTTCAGCACAAGAACAGATGATGGGAATGTTACTGATTGCTCCCTTGAATAGCATAGGCCATGCATATATTCACATAGTCCTGGTACAGCACCACAGAAATAAATTGACAGTCAATTTTGGTTCAAATTCAAAAGGCATGATTACAATATGAATACAAATGACTTTTTTGTCATGTCAAAGCCATTTGTCCAGTTGAAACTTGTGGAGACAAATCATATAGACATCCCAGTGTCTAAGACACAACTATTATTATATAATCCTGTGTAGCATCTCTGAAATTTAAGGTACATTATAATTCGGTTTTTATAACTGCTAACTTGGTGACTTCAGTTCAAATCGTTTTGGAGTTGTCTAGTTTCACCATCACTAATATCTGATTAGAATTCACTTATATTTTTATAGAGACCTTGCAGGCTGCTATTAGAACCCTTTACCATATAGTGTGTATATCTATAGCTGATTATTCCAGAATGAACCAAATAAATACATACTTTAACAACATACTTTAAAATATGAATACAGGGTCTGCATCTTCTACTATCAAAATATGAGTCTAAAATAAATAAAGATGAACATGACAGATATATACACAACTAAAACAGATTGTTTTCCTCCTAAAGTAGAAAATACATTGACCCCTAAAAAGCTCCAGTGGGCTGTGTTTCAAAGATGACTGTGTGGATGAGCTCTATTAGGTAGACTGCATGATATACGTGACTAGACTTCCATACCGTCGCTGACATTTCAAAGAGATTCTATCCTTTCCCCTTTCAAGCCCACACGAAATATTAGCATCGTGAGCAAGAAACATATTGTTCATCCAAAACAAACTTTATATTTCCCACACAGATTGGTCGAATGAACTTCAGACTTGGTCTAGCATTTGTGGTCATGCAGATAAAAAAAGAGTAAAAATGAAAAAAAAGACTCATGTAGATTTATGTCTTATTTTGGTACTGAACTACCTGCATGTGATATCACCTTCTTACGGTTTTATGGAAGCTTAACCCACTTCCCACCTTTTCTGACACATTTAAATGTTGCTTCATTTGATCCTCAGGGCTCATAACATCACACTCTTCAGCTGTCTTTTTAGATGGGCTCTGGTGACAGTAATCTCCTTTTCTTCCTCGTTCATGTATGTGTGCTGGAGAGAGCCAGTCTAGCACACTCACCCCTGATCCTGAGCCCATGTCAGAGCATCACAGAGAGGGCTGGTTTGTTTCGGAGCTGAGTCAAGCACTGGCACCAGTGGTGTTCCTGCTTATTCAAAAGGGCGGGTCACTCTTGCACCACAGAGATTAAACTCCCCAGGAAAAGAATCACCTAACAAGGCTGTACAAGGCTGTATTCTGCATGAGATCTCATTAGGATCCAAAATAACCCTTCTGACAAATGACAGCCATGTAACTGAAATAACTTAAAGTGGCTGGACTGAGGCAGTCTGGTTCTTATTTACTGAGATAATGGCATGCTTAGCATTTTACTCAGACCTATTCTCCAGGTCCATAAAAACGCCTCTGAGTATTCAGAGCCAACCATCTTTACGGAGAAGAAAATGACCCAATACCTGACCAAAAAAAACATCTGAAAGATGTAGGTGGTGAAAGCACCACCTACCATGCTTAAATGATAATGAGTGTTTTCAGGTGGGAAGGGTAATTACTTAAATTAAGGTTACATGAGACATCAGAGTTGGATTGCCCTTAAAAGTCTCCAGCTAAGCACAAAAATATGACCTTCCCTTGGGTAACTCTGCTGCCAAATTGTTTTAAGGGGGGGCTGAATAGACTAAAAGCCAGTCTAAGCACATTAAATGAGATAGAGTCAAGACTATGCCACAGACCGACTTCACTGAAAAGAAGCATTTCAACTTATGGCTATTTCAACATCATCCTGGCTACCTTTAACCCTTGCTTACATACTGTATGGTATGTTCTTATCAGTGTGCATTGAATATATTTTCCATGATATGATTCGCCCCATGTTAGCAAGGATCAACCATCCCATGTGAAGCATCTTACTATATAAAGCTACAGTCACATATATTTGACTATACACACTATATAGTCACATGAGCTGGGTTCCTATAGAAAACTGCACAGCAAGGCAGGGAGAAGCTCATCAACATGCACAGACAGAAAACAGCGCTCATCCAAGATAAAAGATCAGCCTGACATGTAGCCTTTGAAATAATCCACTTGTAAGTAGCACCGTTTAAAACATTAACATCACCTTGGAAAAGGTGATCTTCTAGCAGGGAAGGAACCCAAAGGTCCAGGAGACTGAGCAGATGTCCCGGACAGACAGCTTCTGAATGCCACTGATTAAATTCCAGGGATGCCCATGACAATCCTTAACAACTCCAGAGGCAGAATAAGTATGATAGGTCAAGAAGAGAGAGAGAGTTCTGTAAGGCTTTCATGTGGGTTTACTCTTATGTAACATGAGTGAAAGACTGGCTAGTTTCTACCAAGGGGAGCATGCTGGAACACTGGAGGCAGGTGATGTTGGCTAAAACATTCCCTGTCGGTTTGCATTTGAAACGCTCCACAAAGTCAGTCAGATCTAGTTTGTGCAACAGCGTTTGCAATGAAAATATTTAGGTCCATGTTCGTGGTCCGTTTGTGGTAGGTAATCTAACAAACAAAACAAGAAGAAGTACAGGAAAGAGAGCCTGCTTGATATGAGAACAAAATGGCTGCTTGGTCTTTATGTTTCCACTCTACTGTACATTATAGGTTTGTAATCATTGTCGAGTTCACTGCGAGGCTGACGCCTTTTTTCGTGAGAAGCACAAAGCAGCTCATTTCAAACAGAGCAACGGAACATTGGGCTTTGGGCTTCAAGCCAACAAAAAGGAACAATTAATGGGTGGTAACCCAAAGCAACTTTCTCCTGTTGCAAATGAGCTGTGACGCTTGTTAGACACTTTTCACTGGAAGTGGAGAGTTTCACCTCCACCCTCCACCCTCCACCCTCCGAGCTGCAAATAACTGCAACAGGTATTTTCCATTTCCCTGGCCGGTGTTTCTCCACTTCAGCTCAAGGATAAGGTACATAATATACTTCTTGACAAAGAAAGATAAAGGAGGAAGAAATTGCTTATCCTTGTCCCTGACACATTAAAACAAAACTTCACTCGCTAGCAATTCCACAACAACTTCCATGTCATAAATTCACTCCTTGTTTTCCTCTTGCGCCTTCACAGAAACATGGCTGAAATAAACTTGCAGTGTGACCGCAGAGTGTGGGAACACACTCATACCTGTGCTGGGCTAACTGTTCGCTGCATCTTCAGCCATAAATCAGTGCCGTGGTCGACCTGGCCGAGAGCATTTTCAAACCCATTTGCCGGAGATAATGCCAGCTATTCCTCCCAGCTCCAGGGACAAGGGAAGGGGCCTCATGAATCACAGGCCTCTTAGAGGCACTGCAGCACAGCCCTCACCTTGCTGTGTCCACAGGGTCCTCTGCGTCCTCAGGGTCCCCCGGGGGACAGCTGGACACCACAACATGTGGACATTGGACAAGACGCGCAATAGAACATCACAGATGTTTGGTGTAAGAACCACAAGTGTTCACATTTATATTTACATTTAGTCATTTATCAGATTTATCAGATCTTATCCAGAGTGACTTACAGCAAGTACAGGGACAATCCCCCTGAGGCAAGTAGGGTGAAGTGCCTTGCCCAAGGACACAACGTCATGTTGGCACAGCCAGGAATCGAACAGGCAAACTTCTGATCACTAGTCCGACGCCCCTAACCACTCAGCCACCTGACTCCATACTAGAAGTGCAATAGAACATCACAGATGTTTGGAGTAAGAACCAAGTGTTCAAATTACATTATGTACACGAAAATACGTATCTTAACCTTGACCTTTGACCACACCATGAAATTCAAGACAGTATGACTGCCTCTGTAGATGTGTAACCATATCCACCCATCCACACCTACAGTAGCTTAACATACTCCAAGCTGCCTGTTTAGCATCTGCTTCTTTAGATCAGAGATATATTCAGGAAAACTACTTACCTACATATTTCAAACAAAGTTTTGTTTGGAGGAGATTTTATGTATTTTTATGGTCCACAGAAAGACAGACAGTCTTAAGAAACAAAAATGTTTTCAAAGGGGAGAAATGCATGTAAGGCTTGACTCAGTCTTTGTTCACACGGCTAAACATTGATTTGTAAGTCTTACAAGTGACTGTGATGGATGTAGGCAATGTGCAACTGAGTGTTACATCATCTGTATAATTGCAGTCTTCCTCCCAAACGGGAGTATCCACTGAAGCTCCTGTAACTATGAGCCAATTTGAGTCCAGACAGTGAATAGCTGAAGTTTAGAAGTCCTGAGGCTTCAGTCTTTCCCTGGACTGCCTCAGTAAAGGCTGGTCCAAGACAACGGGGTAGCAAAACAGAGTCTTCTTCCTGGAAGACCCACTAGCTCAGTGGTTCTCAACCCTGGTCCTCAGGGCCCACAGTCCTGCGTGTTTTCGATGTTTCCCTGCTCCAACACACCTGATTCAAATGAATGAGTCACTATGAAGCTCAGCAGAAGTCTGATAATGACAATTCATTTGAATCAGGTGTGTTGGAAGGGGGAAACATCTAAAACATACAGGACAGTGGGCCCTGAGGACCAGGACTGAGAACCACTGCACTAGTTAGTTCCCATTTTACATGTTGTTACTAGCAACAACATGGAGTGTCCAGTGTAGATGAAGACATCAAGCAGTAAACTAGGAAAAAAAGGGTTTAAGATCATTATAATCATCAACCTTCACTTCTTAATTATGATGTGAACCAGCCTTGTTGTTGGAACGTTCCGTGTCGTAGCCAGGGGAACATCTTCCACTCTGACTTGTTTACAGTCTTGATTTATTGCTCTACCTTCAAAAAGGTTCTTTATCAGAGTCACTTGCCTCCACTTGGGTCATATGGTCTGGCTCTATAATCCAATCAAGGAATTTGTTTTAACATTTCAGCTGTGGTTGTGAGGCCTTTTCGAGGGAAATAGTCTGCAGATCCTTTCACTGCTGAAATCCTGAATATATCAAAGCTTAGAGAGCCAGTGTGTTAGCTTGGTAACACAAAGAAAAGGTCTAAAGCCTTTTACAGGAGACAAATGCTGTTGATGGGCAAGTCTGATCAAATAAAACTTCATACCGCATCTATTATGGGGTTCTGCGTGTCCCATTGTGCTCCTGTCACCCTGTCAACGCTAATGGTCTCTGACGGCATCAAGGCTCTGTCATGAGGACAGGGACGCAGCAGGGCATGCTGGGAGCAGGGATGGTGGTCCTCTGTGGAGGGGCGGAGCTGTCATCAGCCACCCCTCTCCTCCAATGAATCCCTCCCCAAAACCCCATCCATCTGCTGCATCAGCAGGGCAGGCCAAGTGCAAGCAAAGGCACTTTGCTGCCATTTCCCGTCTCTCTTCCGCTCACCCAGCTAGCTCTTCTAACAGGCCCTCGTGTTAACAGCTCGGCCTGCCACTATTACAGGAAGGGAGGGGGGGGGGGGGGGGGGGTACCGTATTTACTTTCTGTGAAACGACAAGCTGGTGGAGCCATCTGACAAACTGCCTTGACACAGCTACCTTGTCCCTTAGATAACTAGCATGAAAATGTTGCACTGACAAACTGCCTTGACACAGCTACCTTGTCCCTTAGATAACTAGCATGAAAATGCTGCACCTGAGTGTGTGCCTTTACCTGGTCCCACTGTCAGTTGGTTTGTACAACAGTGTTTGTTCCAGGGACAGTAATGGCTCAGACAAGAGATCCCCTTGAGAAATAGACAGAGAGGTACAGAACAGAAACAGCCATGGCGTTGACATCCTGCAGAATGTGTCTTAAAACATCACCGCACACAAAGATGCATCTAACATTGAAAACCCTCCTGGGGGTGAACCGAGAGATGGATTAACAATATAGGTTATCCTGGGGCTTAAACACAGGTGTTAACGGCTCTACTGGTGTTAATTGAGAAGTGCATTGAGAATCACAAGTACAAAAGCTATTTTAATGCTGAAGGCTAAAACCCTGGCATTTGGTGTGAATGAAGTTCAACAAACCATAATAAGATCCGTTTTTTGGTTATTCCACTAAGTTACAAAGACAAGCACTTCAGAAGGACTGAGTTTTGCTATTGATCTAATCCAAGCATGGCCACATGCACTTGATGGTGCTGAATGTAAATCATCATCAATCTGCAAGAAATTGTAACAAACATAATGTCCTCAATTTCGTGACACCCATGTCCTCCATGATGTCACCATTTGACCTTGACATGACATTAACACCACATGTGCTTGTGTTGTGCGCACACACACACACACACAGACACACACACGTGTACATGTGTCTGTGTTCTAATTACAGGAGACCCAGAACAGTGGGGTGACAGTGACAAGTCATACAAATGACACAGGCTGCTGGTTCCTTCTCTATTTGTACCTATCCAGCACTGTCTAGGATGACAGAGTGAGTCATCTGTACCCTTCTACTGACTGGGCATGTGCACCGCCAAGGACATGAGGTCTGACATGCGTGTTGCACCATTCCTTGCAATAAAGCAGAAACGTAGGAGTTAGACCAGTAAACACCTTGAATCCATAGACGGCCTGGAGAATCAGTTCCGTAAGGCTGTGATTGTCTGACTTCCATATTTAGGAGTCTGATCTTTAGAGATAGACACACCCAAGCAGATAATCAAGATTATACTTGACTATTAGATTAGATTATGCTATTAGATTATGCTATTCCACAGCAAACATGGAAAATACTACTGTAGTTATACAACCAGGGTACAGGCTTGGTAGATGCCTCTAGAGTCTAGATACTATATTTGAAACCTTATTGTTCTACCTAAATGGGAACAAGACTGCTCTAATTAACCTTGACTTCAACCCATCTCTGTCATCTCCACTTTGATGCAATATCATTAACATAATCTCCCAAAACAGAGCACTCTCAAGGGAGGGGCCTGTCCAACAGGCCCCATAGGAGCAATCTGGGACGTTTTCTACACTAGGGTCTGTTTCCACTTTCTCCAAAACAGGAATGCTCCTGTAAAACATTAGTGTAAATGGTTTATAATGCCACCAGTGGACTCCTAAATAGGAGACCTGGTTTACATCTGCATTTCCCCACCACCAACAGTGCTTTATGTCACCACTCTCCCCCAAGCCGCTGGCTTTAAGGAACAGGCCTTGTTAAAAATCACCCATGTGTGCTACTGAGAGCACACTGTCCCTATGTGGGAATGTTAAGCAGAGCTGCAAAGATGGGCTTTGCCCCAAAGGCATCTTTCTGGGCAAACCAAAGGAGAGGAACATTTTTTTGTTCCAGAACATTCCTATTGAAGGGCACAAGGCCATCGTTTGGCACCATTCCCTTCAATTACATTTATGTTCCTAATGTCATGCCAGTTGTTTTAATGACAGGATGTTTTACTAAAGTAGGTTAACGTAACATGTTTGACCCAAAGGCTAGAGTGCTGTAACCTTTAGCTCAACCTTTGGATGAGTGTGACTGCATTTCTATCCTCCCCAAGCACTCGTTTACATCCAGTTCAAACCAGTTTGGATGGTTAAAAAGAGCTCCCAGGTTTCTCAGTGCCAACGCCCCAGCAGCACGCCAGTGAGGCGTCTCGCCGTACGTATAATCCCTGCAATAAAACCCCTGAAACTCCCCATCTCTGCCACCACAGACCAACACACTATGGGTAAAACCCCTCATTAGAACTCTGGGGCCCTGAAATTACCCAGATTTTGCCCATATGGAAAGCATGAGAGGACGTCAGCTGCTCCAAGTGGTTTTTCAGCATGTGGCTGCAGAGGGTTGGGGCTCTATAACAGAGCCAATCAGCCTATCCCCTACCAGGGAGGGTCAAGGAGGACCAGGGAGGGCGGAAGCAGACACAGATGCTCTGGCTACCGGCACTGGGCCTGGCCTGTTAGGGAGAACCCACATCACACACACACACACTAACACACACACACACACAGAGGCAGACACCAGATACCAACACACACTCACAGACAGACATAAGGAAGAGATAGGCCTACAGATGGAACCATAGACTCACTCACCTGTGTCACATGTTGTGTTGCTAAATGAAACACTTAGGCTGGAAGCGTGATGTAAAGTAATGACACTTCATAAACAGGCCTATATGCATAAGCTGCCATAATACCTTCATGAATTATGAATAATTTGGTGAGCTCAGGTTCACATGCAGCATCCCCTGAGGCCAATGAATAGAAGAATAATAAGCCTACTAATTCTAAATAAAAATGCATTGAACTGAAATATATACAGAACCTTGTACACTGGATCTGTTTAAAGAGACACAGCACTATTTTCAGGGACGAGAACCATCTTTTAACTGAAATAGATACAGTGCTAATTCAGTTTTTCAGAAAGCTTCTGATGAAATTCCAACAAATTATGATAATTCACGATGCATACAATGACTACCATTAAACTGTGTTAATAGTTGGTAGCAGCTTCATGTCATATTGTACTGCAGACATTCATGAGTCAAACTCAAAATCTCTATAAATCTGGTTTAGTAATGCTGAAAATGTTAAAACATATTATTATTTAAAAACTATACCTAAACAGACAACCATCCCTGTATTCTAGATCAGCAAAACTTGAAATATCATAGAAGAAAATGCATGTTTATAGTATAATAATTGGGATGCTGTCGTATT
Source organism: Neosalanx taihuensis (assembly GCA_030340665.1). Lineage (NCBI taxonomy): Eukaryota > Metazoa > Chordata > Actinopteri > Osmeriformes > Salangidae > Neosalanx > Neosalanx taihuensis. The sequence continues at coordinate 14,873,430 of CM059300.1, read as the reverse complement.
CTTATTCTAAACAGTAACTTAAAATTCTCTGAAAATACGAGTTTCTGCCTCTAAGGTTCAATTACATCAGCATCAGAATGTGATTTGACAAGGAAAGAGGGGGGGGGACCTCTGGAAATACTGTTGAAACTAAAATCATTTAGATTCTACTTGGAATGGATGTCATTCACAATATTTTTATTAATTTGTAACATAATTTGTAAAACAAATTTGAAACGGCGTTCTCACTAAGGACATAAATTGATACGTGACAAAAGCAAATATGGTCATATTGTGCTTTCCTAATTGTAAGTACCCATGCAAGTGGAAAGAGCTATGATGAAATTGCTGAATTGAACCTAAACTATTAACTTAGAAAATAGCCCATGCAGGATGAGTTCTCCGTGACTGTTCCTGCTGGAACCTGGGTTCTGATAGATCTTTGCTCGCGCCATTGCACCATTTGAATAGCTAGCTAACCAGCTAATTGTTGAGGACTGGAAATACTTAAATAATTGTGCACCACACTCATAAAATACCACACGCATTATTCCATCTGTTGGCCAGTCAGTAACAGACTCAGAAAACTTGAATTTACCAGAAAACCACCTCCTTTTCAGCTGGCAATGCAAACTAACGACACTATCGGGATCATTTGTAAACATTTCAAGATTTACAAAGCAAGTTATGTTATTTATGTAGAGACACAACCCAGTCTATGACCCAGGCATCATTCTCAGTCTCTCATTATGCGTGCTGCAACCAGGCACATTCTGCTAGAACACTAACAATTGTACTTGGTGAACTCTTTTTTTATTGCAAGAAGAGTCGTGAAGGGGCTCGAGCTGACTTGTCCCAGCCTCTCAGATCGCGAGGTGTTTAAAAACAGTACCAGGCTTCACGCGACGCTGAACTGACCGTTTATCTGAGAGTGAAGTCACTGATTAAGAAAACCTGGGTTGATATCAACACTATAAGCTCGGAAAAATGGCTAAATAACCTTAGAAACCACATGATTTAACGGCATGTAATTTCCATATGAATTAAATAGATTTACGAGCGAAAACTTGACGTGTTTGCACCAAAATAATCCGAAAGAAATGGTTCGCAATTCAAGTTGACATGAGGAGACCGTAATAAAGCGGAGAGGAGCGAAAGAACGGTGTACTTACTGTATCTCCACTTCTCCGCCGTTAGCATTTCTCTCCGTGCCTTCTAACCACTTCGCTCACCCACGTATGCAGTTTATAATGTGAAAATCCACTTTAAAATAACAAAGACCAACACCCAAGTAAACAAGAAAAAGAGCAGTTTTCTGAAAAGCACCACGCGGTAATATAATCCTGGGACGTATACGAGTGTTACTGCTGCAGTGGACGGATTGCTTATATGAAGAAAAAACTGTATATATATTATTATTTTTTTGTAATCTAGCTAGATAATGTATCTCTTAAAAAAATAGAGATTTATTCAAACGTCAACTTGCATGTTCTGTCAACCGACCCCAGAGCGGAGGCAGGTTCGGTAAGGACTTGTTTCTCTGTCACGCGCCTCTGTGCCCTCTCGCGCACTCACAGGTTGGTCGCGAGGATTTTCGGATTCATTCGGCAAAGCTCGCTTCAATACGGAATTTGTCTATTCTTTCATATATATATATATATATTTTGACGTTTCCGACCTTGTAATAGCAACCTATGATATACTATAAATTGTAATTATCTAGAACAATAATGACAGAACAAAAAATTCAAAACATTTCGTTCTCATACCAAGATTGGGAGGTTTAAGCATATATTTTAATTGTTTGGAAAACCTTTTCCTCTCTAAACATTCATGTTAGTGTAGCTAGCAGCCATGAAAGGAATTTATAACCCAGAAAATGTTCAAATGTAGGAATACATTGACAGGAAAGACACGTCTGGTCTAAAGTTGACCTTCATGATTCCTTAACCAAAGATCACATTTAGCACAATGGCCTACAGTAGGCTATTGAAGTGGGAGTGACAGGGAGGGGGAGGGGGGGGGGTGCAGGATATGCTGGTCACAGGCTTTGTGAGCGAGGGAATGTGGAGAGCTCAGTGAGGGTTCGACATACATCCTGGTCATTTGTGCTTGAGCACTCAAGCGGTTCGTCTGAGCCTGTAGGGGCAGTGTCACAGTGACCCCTGGTAATGAGGGACTGAACGATTTTTAGGGTACTGACAAGTCTCACCAGCTGTTAAAGCTTCCACCCTCACTATCACCAATCATTAATTTCATGACTGGACCCCCTGTGCACAGTTTCTGGGTAACACCCAGTTAACCTTCCTGCAGGTGACGTTGACAGAATCATTTAGTTAGAGTATATAGGTCCGATGGAACAGACTTTTCAGAGAGAGAGAGAGAGAGAAAAAGAATATCCACTTCACATCCAAATTAGCACTGTTGTTTTGTATCATTGCCACGTGTAACACAGTGAATATACAAATGTTAGCAGTATTAATAAAATATAAGTACATATGAAAGGCAGAGGAATTGTATTCTTCAAGGTGACTTGTGTGCTTGTTATTGAGATAACATCATTCAAGGAAAATACAGATTTCGAACTTCCTTATCATGTATAATTCTTTTTTAAGTCCAGGTTCTGATCTGAAATCTTGAGACTAGACTTCTGACTACAAGGTCATACTCCTTATAAAATGCATTTAATGTAACAAATGTGCTGAAGTTCTACAATTTTAAAATGTTTACATGAAGCACAGCATTCAGTGGCTAAAAGGAGACCTCAAGCTAGAAAGACCGAGCAAATACTAGACAACACAACAAGAGGAAACAGACGCCCTTGAAGGTCCCTGGAGCCACAACAAACACAAGGAAAACACACTGGAAAATGGAAAGTATAAAAGGACACAGACATAGTAATGGCAGCAGAGTGCTTTGGTTGGAATAGGATGAAGGATATGTAAGCCCTTGTTGAGTTGGCAACTCTGAAAGGAGCTCTTGGTTATTTAGAAGGAGGGGGGTCTGCAATCAAAGGCAGCACATTCCAGCAGAGGAAAGAGGTAGAGAAGCTAAGGATGCATAGACCTCCCCCCCCCCTTCCCTCCCTCACCCCTCTTGGAGGACATGGAGTCTCACCTCAAGGTGTTCGAGGCGACAGACACAAATTGTTTCATAATCTTCCAACACTTCCACAGAGAGTTTATGCGCTCTGCTTTTTGTCAAAGCTCTCACCTCCTTTATTGGTTAACCGAACTGAATAGTGTTTTGACCGTTGACTACATGATAGCTATATGGTGGCTATTCGACCACAGGAGTGAAGTTGGTGGCAGGTATCCATCTGCTGGTTGTTTACGGCAGAGAGTGTTGATGCATGTGACAGATAGGCCTCGATCTCTCTGCTTCTTCCTGTCAATGCTGTGAGCTGCCTTTCCACAGCAGATCAGGTTCCTGGAGTCATCTCACACAGACCAGAGCTGAGGGAATCTGCTGTTTCACCAGCACGGACTGGGGCCATCAGACAAATGGATATTAGCTAGTTAATTTTTAATTCTTTGAAGGGCGGGGGCCATGTTTTTCATGGTTGGAAGGAGGACTAATGGGTCCGGATTAGGTATCATGAGCGGATATCTGGGAACAGCCCCTGGGAATGTTGTGTGTGGGTGTCTCCATTGAACACCATTAACGGTCTTACAGTGAGAGGCAAAAAGCCACTCGACTGGCAGACTGTCCAGCTATTGACCTTTCCCAGCCAAGATGGAGGCCCTGTTTGAGGGGATATTGAGTGGATGCAGAGAGCAGTTCATTAAACCAGGAAGAAAGAGAAAAGCATTGGTGTAGATTATGTCTGTGCTCTATCCAGCACAGCCAGACACATAGATTTCCAGTCTCCTCCACTGTCCTAAGATCAAACAACAGGATCATTGTCTCAAAGACAAGCTGATTGCAAGGCATGAATATATTAGGGTTTTCTAGATGAGTCGTGCACAAAAGACAATACTTATTGTTAATACCGGTGTATGCGACAAACCTCAATTTGAAAACGTCCTCATTCCTCAGGGTCCGTCCCACCAGACCGCTGGACAGACAGATATGAGCCACCCTGTCTGGACATGTTTTCCTTGACCAGCTAAAATGATTTCCTTGCTTTCAGTGGGAATGAGGATGATGATTGTTTTTATTGAGTCAGATGTTCCATTAGGGGTGCTGAGTGGGTGCTGGTAAACAGCTCCTGACAGCCATTCAGAGCTGGACGATGATGTGCTGTCGCTAGACCTCACGCCAGGGTCATTAGCCAGTCTCCATTACTGCCACAATGCTCAATGTCCCTCGACTGTGACAGGTACGTGGACAAAATTGAGGGTTATCCTCCAATCTTGTGAGCTACATGTTTGGAATTCACAAGAGGCGGTGGAGGAAATAAAGAGAAATCTGAGGAAACGGATAGCTGATGCGTGTGTTGGTTTCCTGATTTCCTTGGCTGACAACAACTAACAAAATGGCCTCAAAATTCAATTTCCATTTAAATTCAAAGCATGCAGCACATCTACAGCAAAACGTTAGATGTTGAACATGCTCACACATTAACATTCTCTCTCTCTCTCTCTCTCTCTCTCTCTCTCTCTCTCTCTCTCTCTCTCTCTCTCTGTCTCTGTCTCTGTCTGTCTGTCTGTCTGTCTGTCTGTCTGTCTGTCTGTCTGTCTCTCTGCCTCTCTCTCTGTCGCTCTGCCTGAAAATGAGGTAGTTTATAGCTTCATTAACACTACTTGATGTCTACTTGTCATGGGAAGAACAAATTAATGGATTCTAACATTACCTCTCAGGGATAACAATAGAATATGAACAAAGCGTTACAAACCTGGTTATTTATCTCGGAATATACCAAGAGGTTTTGAGGGTCCTGAATTCTTCATAACTTCCTTACATTCACATTTAACATATGTTGCAGTACTGAACTCCAGTTTTCAAAAATAATATTTGAGATTGATCAAGAGAGTCATGGATATACAAGCGAACAAACTCAAATGTATCAGATGAATCACATGTCCATGTTTTCTTCAACCCAGATTACTGTTTGTATCTTATCTCTCTGTCATCTCCCATTGTCAGTCTGAAAGTCTTTTCTTATTGCTGATATTTCTCACACAACTTTCACAGTCTATTATCTATTTTTACATGGTACTTGTGTGCCCTGTGTCTTATGAAGTAACCATAAGCTGAAACAACACAACAAGCACAAAATTGGGTAACCATGGGTGCCAAGATGGAGTGTGAAAGCCTTGCTGGAGAGAAAGAACAACATTTCGTCTTCCCTCTCATCAAAACTCAAACCATTCCTCATCATGACCAATACATGAACTCCGAATAGCTCTGTCATGAAAGGGGCCTTCTGATTGGTTGTGTGAGACAAAAGGACCAGACTAGCAGCCCCATGATAAGGTAACAAAAAGAAGCTCTGCTTACAGGAGGGTCTTGTTTCCTAGAGGAGTGTGTAACAGAATCTTGTGGAGAGTGGAGGGGTCTCCTGTGGCAGGGCATCGATCTGAGGTGAAATCAGGTCTTCTCCAGACCCTCTTCCCTCCATGCACATACTTTGCATACGTAGAATACACACATATAAATCAACTTTTTTGGTTGTTGCAAACTGAACATTGTGGGAGGTTTGCATATGCTTATGAATTTCAGCAGAAGTAAAGGTCGGTGTGTTTATGCACATCTCTTTACAGTAACATGACCTGAATGGTCCATCTGAGAAAACTTCCCTCCTGTTGTTAAAGAATTATAAATGAAGTGGCACAGCAGCAGAATATTGTTTGAGGTTTCCAAGTGTTGCTTGTTGCTAAGAAACCTGCATTAATTACCTCTACCTCTTTCACTATATGATTCATGTTTAAGATTCTGCAATAGTGCACCACAGTGTAGTGTTTCATTCTCAGACTCTGACTGTCTGTGTTGGGATGTCATGTATCACTGTGGTTCCACATTAGGACAGGACAGTTATTGAAATCCTCCTGCACTTACTGTTCAAAGAGACTTCATGGACGAATAGAGGGATGGCACAGCCAGTACAATATACAAAATGGGCCAAAGGAAGGTATTTATCTTGAGTACAGAATGGATGCTGTCTGCTTGGATGCCGCAACAACACGCAACTCCAGAATCTCTCAATTTATTCTGTTCAGATTGATTAACCTGGAGATGACTCAGCTGGTGTTAAATATGCCAGTTTATGGTCTCACATACAGTAACGGAGGTACAGTGTTCACTGTTATTTTGAGATGAGACTGGGACTGGAGCAAGGTGACCCTTCTGTAATATATGGACTCTGCCTGCCAAGCCCTTACAGCAAGGCATTTATCTTCCCCATCCTCTCAGCATAAGGTTGTAAGAATCAGATTAGCAGCCCTGTCTTTGTGGCACGAATGGCACAAAAACACAGATTACCTTTTCAACAAAGCTTACAGAGTGAGATGCAGCTGGCCACACACATGTAGAGACACGTGGACACACAGACACCTCATCGTAGACGTACACACACACACACACACACACACACACACACACATACACACACACACACACACACACACACACACACACACACACACACACACACACACACACACACACACACACACACACACACACACACACACACACACACACACACACACACTGAACACAGCTCATAGACAAAGACATATCTTACCTGATCTTATCTGTGGAGCAGGCTGATTGAGCGGCTTCAAAGCTGTGACTTTGGACATCCTCGGAAAAACACAAGGAAAAATGTCAGTTAGAAGACAAGGACGTGTGTATTTATGATATTTGATTCACACATCACCATGCCGAAAATACCGAAAAATCAAGTGTTGCAGTCAAACTTTATCAGACCCTGGATCATTTCAACAGGATTTGAGTGGTTTTTGTGTGTCTTTTCTTTGTGCATTGCTGCTGACATAGACAATCCACTTGGTCTCTCCGTAGCCTTGAGATTACAGTTGGTTGATCAAACATTGATATCGACAACATTGCTGTTGAATTTGAACACCTTGAATATGTAAAATAATAACTAAATAATAGGTATAATAAGCCTTTCCACCCCACACGGATACAGTTCTATAATAGTGATTATGCCGCTCCAAAGATCATGACCATAACCCTTGTGTAGGAGGGATGGCGACAAATGTTTTATTATTTGAGATCAGCTATTCTAGCAACCACAGCTACAGTTGGCAGTTTTACTGAGGGTTGAATTCAGTGGATTATGTAACAAGGTATGTCTACACACAAAAAAAGACCTTGCTATTGAGAGTCTGTGTCTCCAGCAGAGGAACTGGGCACATGGAGGACCACAGTGTGTCTGTACAAGGGTTAAACACTGTACAGGGGATGTTGAGTTCCCTCCTTAAAAGGATTAGACCTTGATCTGTTGTTTATGTCTGTCTGACCAGAGAGCACCCGACTTTAAATGAGTTCTCAGAACACACACACACACACACAAATAACACACACAAATAACACACACACACACACACAAATGACGGAACCTGCCGTGACCATGTGACCACGTCCTCCAACCCTCTGACTCACTTGACCTGAATCTTTCCAAAGAACTTGAGAATTTGAGCGGCTGTCACATTCACAGCATGGGGGTGTTTTTCTGGAAAAGCACTCAGGCCATTAATATGTGTTGTTACTCATTTAAATACAATGTCTGAAAAGGTCACGCTTCTACCAATGTCAAATCTTTGTAAATGATCTCTTGGCATTTTCATATCTGTTTTTTACTCAAATATTCAGACTACCTACACAACATACTTCCTCTGTATCTCTAGCGTACAGTAGGATATAACATGATGCGGTTAGATAACTTAAAAAAAAAATAAGACCCTCACAAAGTCCATGTATTTACAGTGTTGCCTTCCTAGGCTCTTGTGTACGTGAGGCTCTAGTCTAGAAAATAGGCCAACAGAAAGTGGCTTTCTAGTCATGTAAGACACATAAGACACATAAGCTTGAACGAATCTCATTAAATGTAGCTTCCTGCTCCTTCCTGGCCTGAAGTGCCCAACAAACCTAGAAACCTCCTGGGCTGCCAGCCTCATCCTGGCCTCTGCCTCCACCTCCGTGCCCTCGGCCACGGACCTCCACACCAGCGTGATAAGCTTGATTTACTCCATAAACACCATTATGTAAATTATCTTTGAGAGTAAATATCCAATAATGGTGGGCTGGCAGATGATTAAAACTGACAAAATGGTTGAGATTTGCTCATCAAGAGGTTCATGTGCACAAAGAAGTGACTCAGAACTAATTGAATGGCAGCTCAATGTTATGCATGTCTGGCATAATTGAATCAATGACATATTGATCTGTGGGTTAATGAAGACAAAGCGCGTCAGAGATGCCCTTTATAGACGCTATTGTGAACACATCCTACCTGTCCTGTGTTCAATGGATGAATGTTTCCACATTATGCGAATGTGCATTCGATTTTGGACGTGTGACTTTAGAAGAAAAGCCTTGGACATTTATGGCTGGACTGCAGTAGAGGATGTCCTTTTCAGCATCGTGCAGATTGTGTCTGACTGTACAGTGACGTGACTGTAACAGGGTCCTGCCATCTGCTGATGACAGCGTCTTCACAGCAGCTGAAAGACATCCGTGGAACTATCCAGAAAGACACATGAGTCAGGGGGGTAAGTGATGGGGCTTTTAGCAAGGACCACACCCTGGCTCTGCACCCCTGCCCTGCACCCCTGCCCTGCCACCTGGCTGGTCTGTCAGAACCATCGAGGAAGCCATCTTCACACACTACAGCACCACAGTGACACCAGTCCCACGGCACAGCCATATGTCACCCCTTTGACCACAACAGCCTGAGCATTAAACGTCTGACACAAGGCACTTTAACTGATGAGGCACAATCTGGATCATAACTAAAGTCCAAACTTTACTGTTCACTCTTTCTCTCTCTCCGCAACTTTTGTTCTTCCTTGGTTCTCTTTAATCCCACTTTTTGTCTTTTCATTCTCTCCCTTTTTCGTTGTTTGGAAAAGGAATATGAAAATAAGAAGAACATTTTCCATATGACCCAGTTAAACTTGAGAAAGACAGTGTTGGTGAGTTGTATTGATCACTGCTTTTTCTCACCATGAAAGCAAAGACATTTTCTAAAAGGTTTTAGTCTGTCATCACTTGACAGGAAATCACTGTTAAAAAAAAAACAATAACCTGAACTTTAAACAAGCTCTTCCACATAACCAGCCAGCCAGCACACATACTATGGGAACATACTGGACATCCAACATGTGACAGTTGGATTTATATAAAGTAGCCAAACATATATCAGTACCATTTTAAATACAGATTTCTTTGATCGTATCTGTGTTGACGAAGCTGTTAAAAAATAGTTGTCTTGTCTTCAATCCAGTAATATCATTCGAGAGCCGGTCTTGAATAATAATGATGTGTTTGTCTGGATTCTGTGTTTAAAGGAGCACAGGCAGAACCTTTATGGCCGACTGATTCTTTCATCTAGTGGAGCTGCTGTTTCATATGACTCAGTTCACACAACTTCAGTCCAACCTAGCGCATCGTGTCTGTAGGTGGGCTCAGAAATGATGCTTATGTATCATCATTTGTCAAAAGCGAAATCTTCAATCTTCATCAAACAAGGTGACCCACAGTTATGAACCCAAATGGATGACCGAACCAAAGACTATATGAAGGAGTTCTGTTCATTCTCTGTTTGCTGGAAAGAGTCTCTCAGTTTCAGCACTCATCTTCCCACACAGGAGCTTCTGACCCAGATGAACCCTGCTGTTCTTCTGAGCAGAGACAATCCTGCAAACCCTCATTACAGGACACCATGCCATCACACTGGGCTTTTTAAGGGATACAAATTCTTTGTACGTGAACTGCTACTTGCCATTTCAGGCTAAACTAATATTGTGTGTGATAAGAGGGGATTTTGGTTCACAAAGAAGTGGCCTGGCTGCTTTGAAACTTAAAAAAAAAGAGCAAAGATGAATGAAACGATGATGTGCTGTGGCATTTAGATGAGCCTGGGAGGAAGTGTGACTTGGGGATGCAAACCATAACCTGTGGTTCCAAACAGCTCAGTTGGAAGAAGTCACACATGAAGGATCCGTCACCAGCGGCCTGGTTTTCTCACAGAACTCAATTCCACTTGACAGACCAGTGATGAAAATCACGTGCCACTTCTGTTTCCATGGGAACTCAGACTTCCGTTTAGGACTGATTATCAATGTTGAGAGGAGTCACCCTGAAGGAGGGGAGAATTTAGCTGAAAATGACCCTTTGAATACTGATTATTTCCAATTAGTCAGTTAAGGCAATTGCTTCAAAATCTTTGTCTGTCCTTTGTGATGGACTTTTGCCATGGATTAGAAGCATGTTGTTTGGTTGAAGCAGTGTTGAGACTAAACTAAAGACATACTAGACACTGTGGTTATGGGACACTGCTGAAAGACCTGAAGGTATCAAAGTAGACACATTTGACAGCCTGTTATAGAGATCTCTGTAGAGATCTCGCTACTCTACAGAGAAAGCAAATCAGATTTTACAGTAAAGGCTTTATAAAATACCAGTCTTACCTCAAAACTGTGTTAAAGAGGGACTGTTTCATATGAAAATATTTACATATATTTTTCACCATCTTCAGTCTAAAAAATGTACCCAGTTTTCTAGACTCGTGTGTATAATTCTGCCCTCCCTCTAGCTCTAGTGGCGGGAAAATCCCATGTGAGTTCTAAAGAGTTCATTTCTTTTTTTCTTCTTCTTTTCCTTGGATTCCCTCCCTTCTTCTGTATTGTACAAGGCCTCTTCCCAGGCAGCTCTTTCATGGCGATCCTATCCAGATTCCTCCATTCATTCTTGGTGAGATCTGTGGTTGGATCCACCGCAGTACCAGGGTGGTGCCATGGCCACCGCCCAAACCCCGGCTCGCCAGAATCGACAAGTCTTTCCAGTAACCGTGGTAATGCCAAGAGAAGAGGGGAAGAGAGGTGATGGAGAGATGGCAAGACAAGAGGAGGGGGAAAGGGGGAGCAGGAGAGAAGGAAAAAAAAAAGAGGGCAAGAGGGGGTGTATTCTGGAAGCACTTCACTGTGACCTGAACCCCCCCACTGTTCTGCTCTGTATGTCTCAATATGAAACAACCCAATTACTGTTGACCCCTGCTCTAGTTCCAAACACAGCAGTGGGGACTAATTAAAATGGAAAGCACTCATATATCCTTTTTTTTCCCGATTGTGTGCACTTGTACACAACCCGACTCGGGCACGTGTGTGTGTGTGTGCATGTGAGTATGTGTGCATTTTTACGTGTCTGTGTTAATGTGCATGGCGGAAAACTATTTGCTTTGAGAGAGAGGTAGGTTAAAAGAGGAGCATGCTCTTCCCCCCCCTCCCCCCCCCCCCCCCCCCCCCCCCCCCCCCCGGGAGGGGGACCAGTCATCAGACTTGCTTTGTGTCTAGCAGTGTGACAGCAGCATCCAATCCCATCTCTGTTTCATTCACTTATCATCTCCTGTGTCTGGTCTCTATAGTCGATCCTCCAGAGGGAAAAGTCGGTTCCTGATCACCAGGCTGTGCGGTTCTGTACCTGGGTTAGAAAGGATGTCTGCCCTAGTAGACAATGTTGGCTCCTTTTTCCAATCAAAATCATACGTCAATAATGAGGTGTTATCACAAAACAAAGAGGCCTAAGAAGGTAGAATCAATAACATTTAGGATTTTGGCTGACCACTGGATTATTGAATGTTGATGGATTAAGTCATCCTACACGTATGTGAAAGCAGTTACTTCCTGCTGACTCCAGGATCTGTCATGGTTTCTTAGCTGGTTTGAAGGAGTGATGAATCGTCTTTCTCCTTCTACAGCATAACTCCTGTCCTCCTCTGGCTCTGTCCTGTTCCAGCAGGTGGACAAAGTCAAGGACAACATGTGAGCCTGGCCGTCCATCAGAAACAGACTGGATGAGCTGAACTTTTCCATCATGTATTTTTTTTACTGAATGCTCTTGAACTTCCCTTCGTCACTTGTTTGGTTTCACATGATGTATGTTTTTATAATCTGACTACCCGCAATGTTTGGAGACTATCACGTTGTTATGATCAGTGACAGATGCTCTTTTGTAAAGCTCTCTCTTGGAAGTCGCTTTGGATAAAAGTGTTTGCTAAATGAAGTGAATGTATTTTGTGTCAGCTTGAACAAGTGAGACCAACAACATAACTATACACACACATGTTTACAAGAACTGGAATTATGGCAAGCCGTTTTAACATAAATTCAATAGACTGGATATGTGACGCAGATATCTGTAATTCAATTTCGCCTAGTCAAAAAGAACATTTCAGATATCTGCAACTACAATCCTCCTATCCACAACTGGAATTACGGATATCTGCAACGTCATTTCAGATATCTGCAACTACAATCCTCCTATCCACAACTGGAATTACGGATATCTGCAATGTCATTTCTCCTAGGAGAAACTACGTCACTTTTGCCATTCATGTCTATGGGGCACGTGATTTCAGATATCTACAATTCAATTGCGGATATCCACAACTGGAATTACGGATATCTGCTACGTCATTTCAGATATCTACAATTCAATTGCGGATATCCACAACTGGAATTACGGATATCTGCAACTGAATTGTAGATATCTGTAATTCAGTTTGGAATTGTGACTAGTCAGAATTAAATTGTAGATATCTTAAACTGGAGTTACAGATATCTACAATTCAGTTGCAGATATCCGTAATTCCAGTTGTGGATATCCGCAATTGAATTGTAGATATCTGAAATGACGTAGCAGATATCCGTAATTCCAGTTGTGGATATCCGCAATTGAATTGTAGATATCTGAAATCACGTGCCCCATAGACATGAATGGCAAAAGTGACGTAGTTTCTCCTAGGAGAAATGACATTGCAGATATCCGTAATTCCAGTTGTGGATAGGAGGATTGTAGTTGCAGATATCTGAAATGTTCTTTTTGACTAGGCGAAATTGAATTACAGATATCTGCGTCACATATCCAGTCTATTGAATTTATGTTAAAACGGCTTGCCATACTGGAATGAAAGGCCTGTTACAGAATGAACTATTCCTTGTTTCTCGAAGACCGAGGCCAAATTCAAGCACTTCTCCATCAGTCAACTTCCACGTCTGAGGAGTCAACTTGTTTAATCTCTTCCAAGCTTCCTCATTTCCCAAGGGATGTTGGACATGGGGTTTCTAATGATAGTAGACAGACAGACAGGCAGGCAGGCAGGCAGGCAGACAGACTGGCAGGCAGACAGACAGACAGACAGACAGACAGACAGACAGGCAGGCAGGCAGACAGACAGGCAGTCAATATGGTGGGGTGGGGACATGGTGGCAAGAGACAGATCTGGAACAGCCCATAAAAAGAGCGTCCTTCCTGCTACATCAGACTACAGACAGCTGGCTGGCTCACATGATGCACTGGCCTAGGCTTCCTAATTGGCCCCAGTGCCTTGACCAGGAGTGTGCTGTGAGTATGTTGTGCACATGTTCTGTGTGTCATGTGTTGTGTGTGTGTGTGTTCCCAGAACAGTACAGTACAGTGCTGTAGGTCTGGAAGCTCAAAGCAGTTTTAGTGACCTTTCATGTATGGCTTTACTGAGTGTAAGTGCACATAAACAGCAGAGAACACAGAGGTGGCAGTGTCTGTGTGCGTTCGTAAGATGTGCTGTTTGTGTTTGTGTGCGTTTGTAAGATGTGTTGTTTGTCATGCACGCTACATTCCTACACATCATGACTAATATAGGTCAAGTTACACAGCAGGGAGGAAGGTGACATGATGCAGCATCATTATCTGAATCTTTTCCATCCAAAGCCACGTAAATTGCAGGGAAATTGAATCTGTGACTATTTCTTCAGCCAAATGTTCCATTGCTGAGCTACACTGTCTTACTATCAGAGTTTTGGCTTTGGGCTAGTGATCAGAAGGCTGCGAGTTTGATTCCCGGCTGTGGCTACATGACATTGTGTCCTTGGGCAAGGCACTTCACCCTACTTGCCTCAGGGGGTCCCTTTACTTGCTGTAAGTTGCTCTGGGTAAGAGTGTCTGTTAAATGGCAAAATATAAATATAATATACTATCAAATATATAAAGGCGCTAATTCATATTTGTCACCAGGTCTTTTCTTAAGCTAAACATGGCAACATAATGTTGACCAACATAAACCACCCAGAAACTGATCCAGACCCCAAAGCATTAATATATTATGAAAGTTGCTACATCCCTCAGCAATGGTTAGAGTACTTTGTGTGTGGGGGAAGGGGGGGGGGCACAGAGTCAAGGCCCCCCTATGCTCGCTCAATCTCTGAGGACCTTGCAGGAAGCTGTGGGCAATAATAGCAAGCTTAACATGGAGCAATGTTGACTGATTGGAAAAATAGTCTGAGACTTGCCCGGAATTGGAAGTATATAGTGGACCAATTACCCCTGCAGTGGTGGTGATACACAGTGTTGGCTATAGAGTGGGGCTGCTGCTGTAATTGATGTTGCTGGACCGCTGCCAAAGGAGGCTGGAAGCATGCATGCTACTGAGACAGCTGTTCTAATACAGCCTGCCAGGGGGTCAGCCTGCCAGGGGGTCAGCCTGCCAGGGGGTCAGCCTGCCAGGAGAGGAGAGATCAGACCAGAGAGCTCATGACCTGCTGCTGGAGGAACTAGAACTCCTCTGAGGACCACCAGCTCTTTCTCGCTATCGCTGCCTTTCCAGAATCTTCTCTCCTCCTCTTCCAGGATTTAGCCTCTTCTGTTGGTTTTCAAAAATAATTTGATGTCATAGGTTACATCAGACAAGGCTGTGCAATGTCATCTTCTCAGATGCTTAAGACTTAACGAAAGCATTTAGGATATTTTGTCAAATGTTGAGTTGTGTTGTTCTCTGGTTGTGTTGTTGTCTAGTTGTGTTGTTGTGTAGTTGTGTTGTTCTCTAGTTGTGTTGTTGTCTAGTTGTGTTGTTGTCTGGTTGTGTTGTTCTCTAGTTGTGTTGTTCTCTGGTTGTGTTGTTGTTTAGTTGTGTTGTTGTCTAGTTGTGTTGTTCTCTAGTTGTGTTGTTGTCTGGTTGTGTTGCTCTCTAGTTGTGTTGCTCTCTAGTTGTGTTGTTCTCTAGTTGTGTTGCTGTCTAGTTGTGTTGTTCTCTAGTTGTGTTGTTCTCTGGTTGTGTTGTTGTTTAGTTGTGTTGTTGTCTAGTTGTGTTGTTCTGTAGTTGTGTTGTTGTCTGGTTGTGTTGTTCTCTAGTTGTGTTGTTCTCTAGTTGTGTTGTTCTCTAGTTGTGCTGCTGTCTAGTTGTGTTGTTGTCTGGTTGTGTTGTTCTCTAGTTGTGTTGTTCTCTAGTTGTGTTGTTCTCTAGTTGTGTTGCTGTCTAGTTGTGTTGCCCCACTGTCTTCAACACCTCCATGAATCGCTGATCAAGATGAAAGCTTGTGAAAGGTCACTCTGGTCCCATTACATTCCTGTGTTGTGATGACATGTGATGACGTAGAGTCCCTCCTAATACAAAGTGAGGAGAATCTGACATGACATTCAGAAAAATCCTGTCCTTGTCAACATGCTTTTGAACTGTGACCTTTAGATCAATCTGGGAAGGAAATTGCACCAAAGGCCATTCTAACATGCTCCATTTTAATTATCTGTAACAATAAAGTAATTGTCTTAACCATTATTTGATTCATTACATTGACTTTGGGTGGATTTGCTTTCGATAATTTAGTTTTTTTTAAAGTGTGAGAGCTGCAGTTATGGATTCCTGCTGTACCTCGATGTCTTCCTGTAGACCGAACCATTACCTCGATGTCTTCCTGTAGACCGAACCATTACACTTTTCTTTTACCCTTCCAGAGAAAAAACTATGATTCCTTCTGGAATGTTAATGCCTTGTACATTTTGAGGAGCAGAACCAGCAAGGCGCCATTACTGGATTTTCTTTTGCAACTACGCATATTTCTGTATTTAAATGGTTAGAAACAAGACAATAACAACATTGTCTCTGTACATGTTCCACATATTTACACAAACTCCTTCTACTGCGGTTGGGTACGAGAGGCAGATTGTTCAAATATCTGAGACATGGCAGGACATTGAGACAGCATGAAAATAATTGATCTGGAATCAATACTGTGTTGAGCTTACAGCAATCACATCCTAATCTATAAAGATGTCTGCGTATTTGGGTCTGTATAGATTGCAGGTCAACTCGTAATCAAATGTCACCACTGGTTCCTAATGTACACATTAATGTATTGAATAAACATTAACTGATGACAATGTTTGCATGGCTAAAGCAGTACAGTTTAAATCAACAGGCGAAGAGGTTTGAAACAAGGTGGTGTAATTCTACCTGTGTCGACACACTCATTATGCACCCCTGTGTGTTAGGATGTGTGGGTGGGTGTTTGTGAGAGTGTGTTTGTGAGGTTTTTGTGCATTTGCGAGTGTGTGTGTGTCTCCCGTCAGCTCAGTGCTTTGTGAGAATTGATCATTCTGGATTCTGTTTTCATACAACACAACAATCTGAGGAACACAAGGTTCCCACCAGGCAGCCATTACTAAGTCCTTTATTGTCAGAGTTTGTGACACTTATCTCTTTCCTGAGTTTGACAGTGATATTTGGGAAAAGTACCCATTACAACTGCATATGTACAGTGCCACCATCTATCAAACTATGAAACAGCCTCTCTCTCCCTACCCCAGCCTCTCTCCCTACCCCAGCCTCTCTCCCTACCCCCAGCCTCTCTCTCCCTACCCCCAGCCTCTCTCTCTCTACCCCCAGCCTCTCTCTCCCTACCCCAGCCTCTCTCTCCCTACCCCCAGCCTCTCTCTCTCTACCCCCAGCCTCTCTCTCTCTACCCCCAGCCTCTCTCTCTCTACCCCAGCCTCTCTCTCCCTACCCCCAGCCTCTCTCTCTCTACCCCCAGCCTCTCTCTCTCTACCCCCAGCCTCTCTCTCTCTACCCCAGCCTCTCTCTCCCTACCCCCAGCCTCTCTCTCCCTACCCCCAGCCTCTCTCTCTCTACCCCTAGCCTCTCTCTCTCTACCCCAGCCTCTCTCTCCCTACCCCAGCCTCTCTCCCTACCCCCAGCCTCTCTCTCTCTACCCCCAGCCTCTCTCTCTACCCCAGCCTCTCTCTCCCTACCCCCAGCCTCTCTCTCCCTACCCCCAGCCTCTCTCTCCCTACCCCCAGCCTCTCTCTCCCTACCCCAGCCTCTCTCCCTACCCCCAGCCTCTCTCTCCCTCCCTGGAGGCCAGCCTCTGTTCTCCGCTTTCTTCCTCTTCCTCCCTGGGGACATGCTTGGCCTGTTGCTGGGAAACCAAGCCAGGCTGAACAAATAGTAGCAGCTGAATGGGAACTGAAAATGATGGATCCAGATTTCTTTATAAAATCTCAACCTCAACCTTGCTGGCACACGGTCCAGCAGTCCTTAATTCCTGTGAACATGTTCATACTCTGACAGGAATGGAAGAGAAGGCGTGACTCAACTCAACTAGGATGTTTGGTTAGAAGAGACCTTATAAACTCCACTCTGGAAGGGAAACAGATCTTGTTTGGGCAGTAGATGACTAACAATATTATAGCCTTTTCAAAATGACTGCCAGGTAATTATTGGCAATCATAAGCTATCCATAGTTTAAAATGGGCTACTGCTTGGCTTGACAAAACAGTTGAAACAA
This sequence comes from Neosalanx taihuensis, assembly GCA_030340665.1. Lineage (NCBI taxonomy): Eukaryota > Metazoa > Chordata > Actinopteri > Osmeriformes > Salangidae > Neosalanx > Neosalanx taihuensis. The sequence continues at coordinate 14,855,728 of CM059300.1, read as the reverse complement.
AATATGTCAATTTTCTCATGTAATTGGGATGGCTGATGGTCAGATTTGGGTTCAATGTTTTGCATGTCTATGAATACATTTTTCACTGTAAATTCTGTGTTTTATTGATGTATTGAGTAAGTGAAGTTTGAACTTCTGTATTTAGGTGTGTGAGGGTTCTGATAGGATCAGGTTTAAAGGCCGCTGTGTGCAGATACGAAGTCTAATGAGGCTAATGTGAATTTCTCATACAGACTAGCATACAGACTTAGGCATACTAAGGCTCTGAACACCCACATGCTAATGTGTGTGAGCATGAGAGAGAGCGAGTGAGAGAGAGAGACAGAGGGACAGAGCAAGAAAAGGAAAGAAAGAGAAAGAGAGAGAGAGACTGTGTGAGAGAGAGAGGTGAGAGACAGAGACTGTGAGAGAGAGAGAGAGAGAGAGGTGATCTGTCTCTCTCTCTCTCTTTCACTCTCAATCTGTATCTCTCTCTGTGTCTCTATCTTTCTCTTTCACTCTCAGTCTCTGTCTCTCTCTGTGTCTCTCTCTGTCTCTCTCTCTTTCTCTCTCTCATTACCTCCTCTTAGGTGACCTGCTGGTCCATGTATGATGACCTCCTCTGAGAGAGAGTGATGGATGGAGAGGGAAAAATACAGAGAGGAATGGAGGGAGGAAGGGAGGGAGAGAGACAGAGAGAGAGACAGAGAGACAGATAGAGAGAGCTAGAGAGAGAGAGAGAGAGACAGACAGAGCGCGAGAGAGAGAGCTAGAGACAGAGAGAGAGAGAGAGAGAGAGAGAGAGAGAGAGAGAGAGAGAGAGAGACAGACAGAAATCTCCAAAGTGATCTTTTGACCCCCAACTTCTCAGCTAGTAAGGACTCCCACTAAATACACCCTCTGATGATGGTAGCTCATTCTGTTTGTCTTGTTACTGTTTTTTGGGCATATTTTTACCTCAAATTTGACCGTTGATTGTGATGTTTTCTGCAGAAAATGTGAATTGGATTTACTTCCACTGGCTTCATGTAGTAAGCAAACAAATCCTAGAATTTATTCAACTGAAACTCAGACCTAATCACGGCTGAGATTTCCTGTCAGACCAGTGATGGATGGTGTCCTTCTGACAACCACAGAAGCCTGACCAGCCTTGAAACCACATCCAGAATTCTGAAACCACAGCCAGGAGACATTAGTCTTGTTCCTGGCCCCTCTGTTCAGAATATGGTCCATTAATAATTCATTAGGGCTGGTGGACTTTTAAAAGAGTTTCCATCCCTGATACATTCACTCTCTCTTTACATGCTCGGACTGAGACACAATAGAAAAATATCCGGATTTACCGTGCGTTGCACTGACATGTAACATTACATAAGACCCAATGGAGATTGTGATTGGTGCTGCTGGTGGTGGTGAGAGTAGACAAACCATAAAAGAAGAGGTAGAGAAAGTGAAAGCTATCAAGAATGGGAGGTGGGAGAGAAAGAGAGAGAGAGAGAGAGAGAGAGAGAGAGAGAGAGAGGGGGAGAGAGAGAGAGAGATAGAGGGAGAGAGAGAGAGAGAGAGAGAGAGAGAGGGGAGAGAGAGAGATAGAGAGAGAGAGAGGGGGGAGAGAGGGGGGAGAGAGAGAGAGAGAGAGAGAGAGAGAGAGGGGGGAGAGAGAGAGAGAGAGCTAGAGAGAGAGAGAGAGAGAGAGGGAGAGAGAGAGAGGGGAGAGAGAAAGACTATCTTGAGACTCCTACAAGGCAGCAATGTTTTCTAAGTAAAATAGAAACAATAGGCAGGAAAATGATCCTCACTCATACTCATTTACATCAAGGGTGTTTAAACAAACAAGCATTTTTCACTGTGTCAGTCAACTTTAAACACACATGCTCACATTGGGATTCCAATGTTTGTAGATGATTAGACTACAGTGCAAGAATCTGAGGATGGTTTACTTGAATATGCCAAAATACATTTACCATTGTGTTCTATCAGAGCTCTCAAATTGAAATGTAATATCCTTCGTTGCCTGCAATTTCCTGAGTCCTCCAGCTCAGGTCCACCAAACACCCAGGCAACGTCTCAAGCCATGAATGAAAATCTCTTTCCTATCACTGCATGCAACCTCAGAGGAGAGAGATTAGGGAGATTAGATTTGCATTAAATAGATTGTTTATGGCAGGCAGAAACAATGCTATCTTGGAGTCACTCTATATGCCATTCATTCCACCAAACACCTGACCCTAAAGCACTTGTCTTTCCGCCAGGCTTGAAGCACGGCGTTGTGAGCTGTTGATTGAATCTTGCACTGAAAGTAATGACACATGATATGGCCACTGACATAAAGGATGGAGACCAGTTCAACCTCGTAGCAACCTTTCAGAAAGCGCTCGTCCTCTTAGACTGCTCAAGGACCATCAAGCATTCATATCCAGGGAGAAATGTGCCCCTGTTGCATATACAGAGCAGCTCTGAAGGTAGACAGTATACACTATAGACTGGATAGACAGTATACACTATAGACTGGATAGACAGTATACACTATAGACTGGATAGACAGTATACACTATAGACTGGATAGACAGTATACACTATAGACTGGATAGACAGTGTACACTATAGACTGGATAGACAGTATACACTCTAGACTGGATAGACAGTGTACACTATAGACTGGATAGACAGTATACACTATAGACTGGATAGACAGTATACACTATAGACTGGATAGACAGTATACACTATAGACTGGATAGACAGTGTACACTATAGACTGGATAGACAGTATACACTCTAGACTGGATAGACAGTGTACACTATAGACTGGATAGACAGTGTACACTATAGACTGGATAGACAGTATACACTATAGACTGGATAGACAGTATACACTATAGACTGGATAGACAGTGTACACTATAGACTGGATAGACAGTATACACTATAGACTGGATAGACAGTGTACACTATAGACTGGATAGACAGTATACACTCTAGACTGGATAGACAGTGTACACTCTAGACTGGATAGACAGTGTACACTATAGACTGGATAGACAGTGTACACTATAGACTGGATAGACAGTATACACTCTAGACTGGATAGACAGTGTACACTATAGACTGGATAGACAGTGTACACTATAGACTGGATAGACAGTATACACTCTAGACTGGATAGACAGTGTACACTATAGACTGGATAGGTGTGCTGGCTCATTTGAGGCAAACATCCTTCAGATGGAGGAACGACACACTTAGAGCATATTTGAGGTGGACTAAATGTGGACCAGAAGTCTCTTCCACATTAGTAAAAATTCTGTGATATTTCCTTGGTCCTGACAAGTTCAAGTGCCAATGGAATTGGGAGTCCCCACACGAACAGGAACATACACTTGTGTGTGTGTGTGTGTGTGTGTAAGCATGTGTGTGAGTGTGTTATGGTCAAATAGTAAATATCTTGTGTTTGGCTATATGGTTTGTAGCCAGTGATTCAGAAACACAATATTTGCAGCAGGGTACAGTGAACAGTCATTACATGGGCCTATTACATCAGCAACAATGAAATTCCATAGTACGCTGGTGTTGTTGAAATGTATTGGTGTTGAGTTTATTTACTACACGCTGGTTCCATTAACGTGGACCAGAGGTGGCCCAAGCAGCAGCGTTCAGTGGATACAGCAGACAGAGCGTCCTCCCCTCAGCTCCCAGCAGCAGCGTTCAGTAGATACAGCAGACAGAGCGTCCTCCCCTCAGCTCCCAGCAGCAGCGTTCAGTGGATACAGCAGACAGAGCGTCCTCCCCTCAGCTCCCAGCAGCAGCGTTCAGTGGATACAGCAGACAGAGCGCCCTCCCCTCAGCTCCCAGCAGCAGCGTTCAGTGGATACAGCAGACAGAGCGTCCTCCTCTCAGCTCCCAGCAGCAGCGTTCAGTGGATACAGCAGACAGAGCGTCCTCCCCTCAGCTCCCAGCAGCAGCGTTCAGTGGATACAGCAGACAGAGCGTCCTCCTCTCAGCTCCCAGCAGCCCAGGGAGGAGCAACTAGGCCAGTAATGGTGATGAGAGTGTAACACCTCTTCTCTCTGTGTGATGCTTCTGTAGTCCAGGTCACCTCAGATAACAGGAGCCCCTGGCATCCTGGTGAGGGGGTGGGGGGGGTGGGGGGGGGGCAAGGGGGAGGGGCAGGTAGATGAAAGCCAGGGAGATGTGATGATATTTCTCTCACATCAGCGCAGGTGCCTGGAATATCCCCTCCTTCTCAGGCTCACCTCCACATTGCTGAGACCTCTGGTATTAGTGAGAACCCACACTAATGACAGCTCCTGTCTCTGTCTGTCAGACTCCACAAAGCCTGAGAGACACGGAAAGGAGGGAGATGGTGAGCTAGTATGTGTGTGTGTGTGTGTGTGTGTGTCAAAGAGAGAAAAAGAGTCTGCCCCTGAATGTTTTGCAGATCAACATTGTTAAAGCAGTGCACATCAGCTGAGTAAGAGTGGGTCTGTGCAGCCAAATAACTGGAAGCATGTAACAAACATGAACTGTCCAGTGTCCAGGCTGCCCATCGCTGGACACCTAACTGCCTGCATGAAAATATGATCTTTTTCCAGTCCAGGTGTGTTCATGAGGATACAGTGAAAAGCAGTGAAAACAAGATCCTTTAGGCATTGAATAACAATAGTATGCCACACTCCGCTCCACGTTAAACATAGCTTTTGAATAATGCAAGGGGTCACTTACAGTCAGTACTTATTGTACATTTTAAACCCGGGACATGAGTAGAATAATGGGATGACTTGCTGCTTGTCCACTGCAGTCTTAATAGCCATACAGAACAGTACAAACACCCCCCCCCCCACAAACAGGCAGTTGTATAACCATGTACTCTATGATAATTCACACCCACCAGTATTGCAAGCTCATGCAGGTAACTCAGGGGTTGAAAACCCTCTTCACAGATAACCATGATTCAGTTGCTCCCAAAAAGTTAATTACCTCCCACTGCAACCTCATTACATCACATGTTTCTTTCAAGTTGCTCACTGTCTTGCTTTTAAGTATCGTTACTGTTCACTTAATTAGAGGACTTCCACCTCTGAGAAAGACTTGGGAGACATCTGAGGCTTTAACCAACACCGCATCACCATGGATACTTTAATTCACACTCTTTAATCATTTCACTGTTGAGACCATTCTAAAACAACAACGGAAATAAGTTGGGGTAATTTAATCAATATTAGAATAACACTCATTTGCAATAGTTTCAGATAACTTTGACTGACACAATTCATTCTGATAATATGGAAATCGAAATCTTGATTAAAATGTTTTTGTCCGACCTATGACCATTTAAAAAAAATTAAAACAGCTGATTTCAACAAGTCTAAAGTTGTTTGCAATTAATCAAAGCAGCGCTAAACCAGGACACAATGTCTGACTGCTCGTCGTCCCACATAGTGCGAAGTGACCTGCTTCAAGGACTTCATAATGCTGCGTATAGCGTGTAGCGTGTAGTCTGGGTCAGACACGGAACATGAGAGGCACAAGGGTGGAACACTGAAACAGCTGTGCTCAGCTTAAAATCTACCAGGTTATTATTAGGAGTGGAACCAAAATTCAAATGAGTTTGTTTTCCAACAGGGAGCTGATTCACACTCATCTTTCTCATTTTACCCTCTGATATGTTTGAGCGTGTGTGTGTGTGTGTTCTGTGTGTGTGTGTGTGTCCGTGTGTGTAAACAGACAAAGGCTGTGCCAGATAAAGAGAAACAGATCGAATCGAATATCGATCTTCAGCATCACAGTGGATCAACAGAATAAGCATCTCAGTTTTAGTCGCAGTTTTCAGTTTCGATGCAGAAGAGGAGGTTTACTCTCAAGCCCCGATGCTTTTCTCACAGGAACTGAACCCTCAACATTCACACAAAGGCCCCTTCTGTGCCACAGCAATGAGGACAAACTCATAATATGATCATGAATACCACCTATAGATGTACAATACCAGTTAGAGACGAACAGAAACCAGTTAAAGTAGTGTTCTGTCTTTACATCAGTATCACAGACACTGACACTATTCATAGACGTCGCATTCAGGCCTTCAAAGCATTTATGAGCCTAGCGACAGCTGGTCTTGTGTAACTGTCTTAACATACATTTCAGAGCACGTCCACTTGATCAACAGTACTTTGATCAAATACGAACAAAATTATTCTGTGTGAAGAAGACAACATTTATTATGAATGGGAGTTTGATCTTTGTGCCTTAAAATTGTAGTAATGACGCAAATTCCACAACATTTAAAAGTTGGGATTTTTTTTTTTGGGAGTTGCGAAAACATCGTTCTGAGTTTGATATGTTTTAAAACTACAGTTTCTTTCCACCTCATTTAGTTTAGTACTGTTGTGTGCTAACATGAGGTGTTACTGGAACACTGCAATGTATTCAGCCTCAGGCCTCAACACCAAAAAGTTTTCAACATGGACTCAACATGGAGTTGAGGTCAACACTGGTCACCTTGAACTTGTGACCTCATCAGCGTATCGCACAAAAGAACAGGAATGACGGTCTTGCCCAGCTATTGTGCTTTCGGGAGAAATCAATTAAAAAAACATGACTACCAGAGAAGATAACGTCTGTGTCCTCTATTGTAGCAGCCTGAGACAACTTTTTTTTTCGTTGCAAAGGGTCTCTGACCGGTCCAGCATCACCTCAGTGCAATTTGCTCCCCATCTGAAATCCCATTGCCGTTTGGAATTGGATTTACCTGACTCATTCGCTCTGTGAATGGACTCTCCTCCCAGAAAAAAAGGAGATTCTGTGTGAAATTGCCTGAGGAGTCTGGAGGGTTTGGAAACGTGGGTTTGTCTGACTCTCTGCCATTAACCCTTGACGAGGAAAAATGTCCTCATTATGGCAAAACAGGCTGGTGAGGAGCTGGGGCAGCGCTGAGGAGAAAGAACACACTTGGACTGGAACATTGGAAAGGTAAGGTGTTCACTACGTATATATAACAGCTCCCCCCACCCCCCTCTCTCCCCTCCCCCCCACCCTCTCCCCCACACCCTCCCTCACACAGGATCTCCAGTCTGTAGCTCCTCAACACCTCCAGCACGCTACAGCAGCCCTCATCACCATGAGCTGAGTCTCGGTTTGTTTTGTTGATTTCACACCAGCCAGATTGTCAATCTGTTCACAGCAAAACACAAAACCTGGTCTAAACTGGAGATGATTTGTTGGCAGACTTCCTGAAATACTACATCCACAGGGAAAGGTAATTGCCGGTAGAACAGATAATTCTATAATCTTGGAGCAGGCAGCTTCCAGTTGGTCCACAGGGACGAAGCTGTCGGCTTAATCAACATGTCACCCATCAACACAGTGCCAGCGCATCAGGACAACAAACCTGAACACAACGCTTCCCCAACGCTTCTTAACGTCATGGCAACGGCTGGATTTAAACTCCTTTTGTAAACATTTGATTCAACCAATACCAACAGCGTGTCGTGAAATGAAATCACTTTTGAAAAGGAACTGTTATAAAAGCCGGATCCATCGGTCCTGTTTAGTTGTTTGCATGTAACCAATCTGATCTGGAAGGTCATATTTTCTCAACATGAGTAATTTCCTCCATCAAAGGCTCCAGTATTGCCGTCAGCTAAAGCCTTTCAGACTTATCTAACTATGAAAAAAAAAAATCCAAGAAATAATAATTCAAGTGTAGAGTTTATCTAACATTAGATCATTTTTGGATGTTTCTTCCGTGATATTTTACCATCATCTAGGTCAACATCATTGAGTCTATCGACACATGTTTTTGGATAAACTCAAGACAATCACATCCATACAGACATACATGTGCGCACACACAAAAACCAGATGTTGAAATTAATGCCACACAAGAAGAGTAAAATGACTGTTGAAATAGGTTTAGTGCAATCTGGAAGCAAATAAATGGATGTAACCTAGTTCTGGTAGAGCAGACAGGAAATGTCCACTGACACCTGAGACACTGGACCAGGTCAAGCCTCCATGGAGGTCACTAGGATCAGAACTATACGTCTCCATTTTAGATGACAGGAAACTCAATCTAAAGCCTCATGTACAGGAAGGCCAATGAGAATGAGGGAAGGAAGGAGGAAGGAAGGATGGAGGAAATGAGGTGTCGGGGACAGGAAGTTTGTTTTGGAAGATTAGACGATCCTATGGAAACTGACCAATCAGTCGAGGTGGATGGAGTAACCTGCTTGTCTCTATGGAAGAGGCTGGCAGTGTTTTAGGAGAACTGTATAATGACAATAAATGGCATTCAATTCAATTCAAGATCCAGAAATACATGATGCTTGTGATATGAACCTAATATGATTCTGTTTATGAATTTACTTCTCCTCAATGGTGGTCAGTGTAGATCCTCTCAGTCATCCAGGAGTGTTTCATAGTGAGAAAAGGTTTCAGAACTAGTCATCTGGACACTGTTTTTCAAAATCAAGATGTTTTTGACACGCATCCAGGCGTCATTCTCAATTATTCTCAATCATAGATTCTCAATCTCAATGGTTGTAATTATTCAATCATCAAGAAACATTTATAAATAGCTTGAGTCCTTCTCATGACTAACTCACCAGTATGAGTCAGAGTTCTGTGGACTGGGAGTGGGATTCTTCTGCCAGCATGTCTGAGAGGAATCAAATAAGGGGAACAACATGTTTCCCTTCCTTGTCAACTCTACCTCTCCTGACAGTGTAATCCACCAGGACAGCAGATCGGGGGTTTTAGGGGTACATGGTGATGTGTCAGCCTATCTATGAGGATTTATATGTTTCATTAAAATGTTAAATCCCCCAGCTTATTCATGTCGCCTCCGTGGTGAATTGAACATGACACATGGATGCATATTTCTGTTACGACACAGTTGATCTCCACCGTGCTACACGTGATGGATGCTCATATACATAAGCTGAAACACTGACTTATTTCTCTAAGGTTTTCAGCTCAGTAAGCAGTGAGGAAAACCCTGCCTACCTTGAATCCCTTGGATCCTAACTGGTGATGCTCCTAGCTCATCTACTGGACAATACAGGGCTTCCAGCACAAATCATGATATACAACCATTACTCCATCATAGCCCCTCCCACAACAACTAAGGGAGAGGAAAATGTAAATCTCTACAGCACTTCCTAATTGCTGTGTTGCGTCCAGAGGACATTGAGTATAAATCAAATACTCTGCCAAAGAGACTGGGAAGTGGATGTCACAGATGACATCTGAATCCTATTTTCTCAAATTTCACAGCCTCAAACCTTACAGTAACTTTGAGGCAGCAATGTCAACTACACTTAGTGATGTCATCCTCTCCCTCTCTGCAATTCACACGAGGTTCTTGGGGCGTAACCAGGGCCAGAGCGGGAGGGCAAAGTTACGACATCCATTATCTGACATTGATGTACAGAAAAAACCCTGCTTCACCTTTAGTTCAGATGTGAAGGAAGTGGTGTGTGAAGGTATATAATTAATGAGCCCACAAATAGCTAGAGGTTTTATTTTAATGACAATCTACTGTGCATTAAAAGGCGGAAAACCTTTGAATTGTAGGATTGATAGAAGGTACTGTAGCTTCCCAGTAGGAGGAGCGTTGAGGAGACATTTGTAAATTATGAAACGTTAATGAATCTCAGCGTGGGCGCGACACCTGATGGGCTACAGTGTCTAGTCTCACCCGCAGGTAACATCAAGGTTAGCTTCCTGCTCATTTGCAGGACTTGGTGAAGGTTGAGGCTTCTATTCCTGTGACCTTCTGGGCTCAGTCAGTTCTTTAATCCATAACAACAAGCAGCAGTCTAACACTGTCAAATGCAGCTTTGTAAATGTGCAACACCGTTAATTGCCATTTTATATGCTGAAAATGGAGCAGACATGACGGATCATGTCAAAGGAAGCCTGTTGGCCGGTGCTTTGTTAATTTGTTAGAAGCTCCCTGAGGCAGGATGAGATCACGTCTAATGGCTGGTATTTCCCAGGTAGCAGCCCACCCTGTATCTCAACACAGGAACCGTATAATGAACTTCCCAGACATCTGGATCCTCACCTCATTGGACATGGACATGCTGAAGACTGAGATCAAACAGAATATTACAGAATGACTGTGAAGGAGGAACTCATTCTTCTTTTGTGTGAAAAGGGGTTTGTTTTTGGTCATGTTCAATCAAACACGTTGACATTAAAACCTCTTTGAAGATCCTGTTTTGTCTAAATTGTTACATTATTATTTATGGAGCACGGAAGATGATGAGACAGACATCAGCTTTCTTATTTCTGCCCAAAATTACTTTCTGGCAGGACGACTGGATGGTTATTTTCACAATACGCTCGTCTCAGTCCTTAAAAGGATCCCATTGTTCTCTTGTTAATCCTTTAAATCAGCACATGACTGATATCTGAGACATGGTGTCGTTTGCCCAAACATTTCAATCCAAACACTGGATCCTCTACAACAACCTGGCAGTGTTTAAAAATACACAAAAAATGACTCCATCAGTAAATATCCAGCAGTGAGTTTGAATGTCTGAAGATGGTTAAAAAAAATACTAGTCAGTGAGGAACATGGAAGAATATAAGGATCATTCTTTACATGTATTAATTTATTAGTTCTACTGTTCAGGAGACATACTGCAGAGAACATGTGGAGTTGGGAGACGTAGTTGTGGTTAATTGGACTGTGAGACTATTCATTCTGTCACTCTGACCTGTCGTGTGCTAATAATGAAGTAAAAGAAAACATTGTAGATCGTTTATTGTACAGTAAACATAGAATGTTGTTTAATTCTAACTTTTTTAGCTGAATGCTCTTACAGTTCTTCCCTCTGGCACTTGTTCGGTTTCACACAATGCGTGTTTCATAATCTGACAACTCGCAATGTTTGGGGTCTATCACGTTGTTTTGATCGGTGACAGATGCTCTTTTGTAAAGCTCTCGCTTGGAAGTCGCTTTGGATAAAATGCGAAATGAATAAATGTAAATGTAATGTAAATGCAGTAGGCACACAAGAAAAAGAACTTGTCCATCCTTGTGTCAAAAATGAAATAAGAACGATAACAAACTCTCGCCTCAGTAGGGGAGATAGTAACTGCTGCCTGTTATTCTTGAATTCTTGCCAGAGCTGGGGGGGGCAGAATCTGTCAAACATAATATCATTAATCCATTAGGAATGTGGAGCATTTTTAGGGGCCATGCAGAGGCATGCAGAGGCATGGCCCCTAAAAAATTAACCTTTCTGCTTTCAGGAATTTGTTACCGTTATGAAGAGCTCAGCAGGTCCAGTTAAAGACCATAGCAAGATGTTCCATTCCTAGAGAAGAGGGGGTTCTCCCCCCCCCCACCCTGTCCCAGACGCTGTCTTCTGTTCTGGCCCTCCCAATGTTCTCAGGTTTTCCCGAGCAACAGCCGCATAATAAATGCTCACAATTTAATTACTGTTGGGAAGTGGCAGGGTCAAGGGTCATGCATTCCTAAGGGAACGGTATGTATGTGTGTGTGTGTGTGTGTGTGTGTGTGTGTGTGTGCTTGTGTGGGGCTGTATTGTATGTCAGCAGTGTGACCTGTGTATGAGAGGGCTCAAGGGGAGAAAACCTCCCAATTCCAGTGCATCCTTCACCTGTCCTGAGGTATGACACCCCCCCCCCCCAGCCTGGGCCTCGATCTGTCCCCCCCCCCCCCCCCCCCCCCCATCTGACCTCACAGGCGGGCAGGAAAGAGCTCCACAACCCCTTCAACTTCAAGGTATCAACGATAAGTGTGGTTTGCACACGTCCTCCATGATGATGACTCTGAGTGTGTTCTGGTGTCGCTCTATCACAGCAAAGCAACAGAAGACGCTCCCCTCATTTCAGACCAAATAAGAGAACCATGCTAACAACCAGCTCGTTATGCAGTACTCATTATTTCCCTTTCATCAAACATTGGATAAATATTCACCACAGAGTAATAATTCCCAAATGTGCTTATATAAACATATTGCACACTGTACGATCTGAAACATTTCACACGTACATGGAATGTTTTAAACATTCTTAAAAAAAAAATCCCAGATTCACTCTAATAACTCGTTCGTTCTTTTTCTCAAATTTCTCAACTTTCAAATGCTGTTGGACTCACTTAGTTCACTACAGGAGAATAAGAAAGAGTGAAACATCATTCTTGACTCTACTTATCCCCTGAAGAGAGAGCATAGTGAAATATTACAGTTACCGTGATCCTGTAGAGATGAATCCATGAATGTGAACCTTAAACATGTTATGCAGTAACATGTTTCTTGAGTTAAAATGATTCATTGCTAAATGAATATCAAAAGATCTTAATGTGAGATTTAAATTACATTAACCAGCATGTGTTTTCCTTCCTTTTATAAGTGACACATATGCTGTTTACGTACATACAGTATGTTTATATGTAAATGTCTATCATTCATCAAGCTGCTGTATCTTTCTAGGTAAAGCCACAGTTTCATTCTGAAAGGAAAAATCCTGGTTGAGATATGAAGAAATCCTGCTGTGTAATTTGACTATCAAGATGCTTAAATAAATCACCCAGTGGCCTTTTATGAGTCCCATTCACAGGCAGACTGCCTGAGTGCCAATGCAATAACTTACGGAGAACAATACTAGATGTCTGGCTATGGTAATTGGCTTTGCTGTCCGTAGTTCTATTTTCCTATTCAGGCAGTTGTTATTCGTAATCATAAAATACAATGACTACACATAATGATATTTTCAGGCAGGCAGACAGCGAGAAGCGTTTTAATACATTTTTAGTAAGATTTAGCAGCTTCGCCTTCAGCACTATTGCCCGCTTCATTCTTTACTATATTAAAAGCAGTCTTGCCTTGCAATTCACAGTAGCCTTGCTGTTCAACAGAGGCAGTATTACATATGAGTGGATAGTGATGTAAAGCTTCCTGTCCAGGGAGCATCATCTACTGACTGGTCACACAAATCAACTGTATATCAGAGCTGTGTGTACTGATGCACCTCAGTCCATTAAGAAGATGCATCAATACTGCTGACAAGAGTCGAGGGAAAACTTCCTTCAAAAACAGCTGTAATTAACTAGGTTTACATCAAATTGACAAATAAGCTCTCTTGTGAATTGTACACAGTCAACAGTTAAAATCAGCTTAATACCTGCTTATTCGCCACGTATGAAGAGAATCAAGCGAGATCATGAATAATAAAAGTATCTCTTGAAGTGAAAGGATGTAGACACCAAATGTATGAGTTTATTCACAGATGAACCTTACATTATCAGCTTTTTGTTGAAAACACTTTTTATATTCACTACTCGAGTCATACTAGGTAGCCTTGGAGCATCCTCTGTGTCACATACAACTGATATTTGACCTTTCCCCTCCATGAGAAATTCCTTTGACCTTGACCAAGGAGAACTACAGTTTGTCAAAATGGGAAGAAATCTGTACTTTCAAAAGGAAACGCTTTCCGCCACAGCAGGGGAGTGAATGGAGGAATGAGTTCCCTGCCAAGACCAATCTAACACTGTCAAACTAGCGGTATTTTCTCTTTTTGTTGATTCAACATTCAGCAAAGGCTTAGTTTCCCAGCTCCCACTGTGTAGCCTTATCCTCCTAAAGCATCTGTTTTGGGAGCCTCAAGGCTTAGGGAGAGCTTAATCAGAAAGTCCTGAAGTTCTTCCCATCAGGGTGCCAAGCAGAAGTGTTGGAGAAGGTTCTACCCCTGATGCTTGTGTGTTGTGGATCTCCTCTATCCCAAACTCATCTATTGGGTGCTGAGATGACAAGATCCCCAGCATTGTTGCTTCATGTTATCCAGGGTGGTTTTGTTGTTGTGTCTCTTTTTAGAAGGTTTGCAGAGCCTCACATGTTTGCATCCTACGGTAAAGACCTGCTGTACTTGATGTTCATAGCTTCCATGCAGTGAGTTTGTACTTTCTGATACAGCATGTGAGACGCATGTAAACAATAAAGATACGGGCTGAAATTGACTTTTAAAGTGAAATTTTCCGTTGCACCCACTAGTGGTTTTCTATTAATTTTTCTAATAAAAAAACAAACAATTCTATTGACAAAATTTTTTCAGCAAATCATCAAATCATGACTGTCGACTGTTTTGTCCCTCAGGCGTTTCCAATCAGACACACCACGATCAAATCAACACTGAAAAAGCATGTAATTTAGTTTGTAATTTAGTAGGGAAAAAGTGAACTCATTCACTGTGTTCCCTCCCCCTCTCAGTGACACAGCCTCTTTAAAATAGCTCTCATTCTCTCATTCTACTGCCAGGCTTTTCATACTGGAGACAGATACAATGTTCCTCCAAGGCCCTACTGGTCTGTTCTCACGCTTTCTCCATTCCCGCCCTCTGAGAAAGGGCTCCTGTCCAGAGGCCCCTCTCTTTTAGGGCTCCCTGAAGGAGGAGGGTGGTGGGGCCACGTTCACAGTCCAGTCACCTCCCTTAGATTCAACACGGCTCTCGGCTCTTTGTCCAAAACACTGCGCCCTGTTGTCTTCAGCCAAAAAGTGCTGAATGAATCACCTATCTTTCACTGTGAAGGGAGTGCAGTCTCAGCCTGCAGCTCTGACGCCCAGCTTTCCATCCTGAGGGTTAATCAGGAGGAACATGCTGTCCATAGTGTCCACCTCGGCAGCCTACAGGAAAGCAACTCTCTCCTCCCTACATCTCTGACTGTGGACACCAGGAGAAGGAGATTAAGATGTTCCCTGGCAGAGCCCTCAAGGCAGCAACTAACACTGTCAAGTTGTCTCTCTCTTTTCTTCTCTGACTTTCTAAAAGTTCTATTTCTTTTGGTCCCTCCCTCTCCCTCCCTCTGCCTCTCCTTCTCTCCCTCCCTCTCTCCGTCTCTCTCTCTGCTGTCTTTATCATGTCAGACATCATCTGTCTTTCTGGATTGTTCTGTTCTGTCAACAAACATGGAAACCTTTCAGTTACAGCAAAAGAAAAATGAATACAAAATTATCTTAATCTTTATATTTTGTATCATGTTATTGTGGGAAGATTATACTTGTAGTACCTCAATACGAAACGCTGAATGTCTTCTGCAGTGTGATTATGTTTTCTCAAAGCATGTGGGTTTGTGTGTTTTTTGTGTGTGGATGGCAAAGATTGTGTCATAGCATCGGAACACACTCATCAACCTTAGGGACCAACTCAAAGAAAGTCATTATGTTTTCTGTCCATTTTTCTATTATGGTGTGTCTATTATCATCCACCACCATGCTATTTCCCAGCTGTAGTAACAGCCCTTCGTGGCTCGGTCTGTCAACCAGATCAAACCGCTCACAGGAGGCATGGAGGAGAACCCAGTACTGAACACAATACGTGCTTGTTGTGAACGACCATAATGATCCTGCAGCTCCACACTGGCTCTCTCATCCTCACCCACCCAACCCACCCTCTCTATCTCTATAGCTCTCTCTCTCTCTCTCTCTTCCTCTGTCTCTTCCTCTCTCTCTCTCTCTCTCTCTCTCTCTCTCTCTCTTCCTCTCTCTCTCTCTCTCTCTCTCTCTCTCTCTCTCTCTCTCTCTCTCTCTCTCTCTCTTCCTCTCTCTCTTCCTCTCTGTCTCTGTCTGTCTGTCTCTCTCTCTCTCTCTCTCTGTCTCTCTCTCTCTCTCTCTCTCTCTTTCTCTCTTCCTCTCTGTCTCTGTCTGTCTGTCTGTCTCTCTCTCTTCTCTGTCTCTCTCTCTGAATAATATGACAACATCTGTCTTGATTATGTATGTGAAGCGAGAATCTCCAGGAAATCTTCCAGCAAATGTCCCTCTGTTACAGTTTGAACAACTGAAAATGTAACGTCTGCTGTAAGACAAAATGTAAGACAGATGACATCATCACTTCCTGTCTTTGTTTTTTCCCTTACTGGTGAATAATTCCTCAGATTGTCATATTCTGTGAATTACAGTATGATAAGAGACCACTTAAAACAAACATTAACTATCAGAGTTACTGACTTTTTAGTACACAGTCACATCTCCCCATAACTATACACATCTCCCCATAACTATACTGCTACAACTGTAATTATAATATGTTCATCAATAGAGGAACAGTGATGTTGTGGTGTCATCATTGTCAATACGGGTATCTAGAAAACACTAAAAGCATTCAATTGTCAATGAACACGAAGACACGCTCCTATTCTATACAACCTCAGGGAAGAATCAATACCCTCCATCTTCCTCCCTCCACTCCTCATTCCAACATTTCTGACATTTCTTTATCTCATCCTCAGCTTTGAAATTGTCATTCTTGGAGTGACTGCTTCAGTCCTGTAGCTATCAGACTTTCATGAAAAAGGCAACTTCAAACTATACAGGCCATACATTTAGATCATTTTCTGGAATAACATTTATTCTGCATCAAACATAGCAATGTCACGCACTGCTGAGAGGCATTTTAACGGCAAAGACGTTTCCACCATGTTCCCAGTTTCTAACACTAAGTATTACTCTTGTTGCTGTGAGATTTAAATGTATTTACTGCTTAACATTCTTTATGCTCTTCACACGTGTGTGTTTATCCTGTAACTGTAACGAATAAAACTATAATTTCCACAATGGAAATGCAAGGCAACATCAGCGCATAATATTCTTCTGAGTAGCCGCTAACCGTGTCATTCAGTTCATGCGGATGTGCAGGAACTTCAGAATGCATAAATGTTATTTAAGTCTTCCACTACTACATTGACATTGAGTCATTTAGCAGAAGCTCTCATCTAGAGCGACTCTACTAAATACCAGGTGAGTTCAATTCCTTTATTGCCAATTCCTTTGTTTTGTATTGATGACTGGATCCATGCTGAAACAAGTCATATTACATACTGCTCTAGTTTGCTATGTTCTCAGTCATTCCTTCACTTGGCAGCAATGTGATTTAAGCCATAAGATTGTCCTAAAGAGACCCACTCTGGGTCAGAAGCCAAAGACTGAGGGTGTTTCCACCAGAACAACCATGATCAGGAACCACATGAGACTTCGGTTTCATATCACCAAAACTAAAACCACACTCTTTTGGAATTTCCCTTTGAAACTGCCAACAACCTAAAACCAAAATAGCTTTTTCAAGGTTTTTCTATTTTGGTTTGTTGTTCTGGTTCACATGAAGTCGTATCTCATTAGAGAGAACTTGATGTGTGTGGTTAACTCTTCTGTATTTTGAATGTCCATGTGCACTCTAACCACTCAGAATTCCCCTTTTCAACAGCTAAGTTAAGGAGGTTTAGCTGGGAGATGTGGAGGGCTGTGGTAAACAGGATCCCCTCTCTTTCATCTCAGCTTCTGGGTTAGATTTCAGGCTGCTGACATCTGCTGTGTTGATGTGTTATCTGGCATCACAGTTCGTTTTTTTCCCCCCTTAGAATTCAAGAAAACGGATGTCTGTCACAGAAAACAGAAATAAAATCATTTTCAACATCATTTGAGACTTTTTTAATGGAGCTTCAATATGTGAAAGGTTTCTGTGTCATCTGATTTACTTTGACTAGTATTAAAATGTTTGAATAAATCTTTGATATCCGTTTATATTCATGGTTGATTTCATTATTGGATCATTCCTACGATGCACAGTAAGTCACAGGAGTCTCGTCATCATCATTGGACAGTCATTTGACGTTCATGTCATAAGAAAATGCTTATGTCAAGCGGTTTACAAACCGTAGTCCACTTATCCAGTCAGCACATTGGTGAGGGATGAGAATGACAGGATCATGTTCTTATTAGCTTGGTTTGGTGTGTAGGAACATGCTGTTGTACAGACAAGGTGTTTTTAATCCAATCAATCACAGTGACTTGACAGACTGTATTGGAAACCTGCCTCCATGTGTCTAATCAGTGAGCAAGGAAGGACACATTAACATAAAGCTGAAGAGTTACATCAAAGAGAACCCCAAGGATTGGAGAGAGATTGCGACACTGGAAATGGGGAAACTCACTGATTGTCTTTGCTTGGTCTGTGATTGAGTTTGAGCCACTTCTCACTGTGGCTTATTTCACATATGTGCACATAGCAAGTGGATGCATTGATGTGTTGACCTGCCAGTCCACCATAGTTGTTTTGAATAGCTCAGAAGTATGATTGCTCACTGCAAACCTACAGGGAATGAAGACTCACTGTTGTGACAGAAATATAAGTCAATTTCAACCAAATCGAAATTACTGATTTACTGTGCAATCGCTTTCTACGAGAGAAATAACATACAATGTGCTACATTTTTGTAGAGTTTGACAGTTTTCCATTGAGATATTTTTTTTGTGTGTTAAATTGTGAAATGACCTTGCCCCATGAGCAGTTAGTCATCGTTTGCACATGGCTACTGTGAAATGCAACACCGTCTCTCAAACTCCTCTAGATAAGGGCAGCTGCTAGCTCGATAAATACATGCTAATGCAAATGAAGTATTCAACAGAGCAATAACGTCACCAGACACCATCTTATCAGTGAAGTGTCCACAGAGATGAATGGGCACATCTCACTGAATCATATTCCTTCGCTGTTCTTGGAAGCTCCAGGGATTCTTGTCTAATGTAGCATAAAAGTATCTTTTGTTTTCCCCTTCGGTTCCTCTCTACCAGACTGTGGCTCGGAAATCAGGGAACTTATGGAGAACGTTGGTGACTGACGGAGAGAAAGGAAAGTGAAGAACGAGAGAGAATTCAGGAATCTTTTTATGCAGTTCTGCTTCTAAGCGGAGGAAAAAAAAGGAGGAAGCAGATTCAGAAGAAAAACTGCATCCTGTTGAACCTGCTGATGGCTCCTGTTTGGAGCTGGTTTTCATGATTCTTTGAGGTCATCATACCTTCACCTCTGACCTCACGCCAAGAAACAGGGCTGAAGAATGATTGGGTCAAAAATGGTGACTGAGAATGAAGGATGTTTTCCATACTTGGATGTACGGTTGACATCTTCTCTACACTCACTAAGGCTCTAACATACTGTAGGCATTGTTGCCATGTATGGTTATTGCATGCTATACATGTCGGATATTTTCCCATTGTATCTCTACTCTTGGTAATTACTACAACGAACAAATAATAAAATACACTTTCTTAACAATAAAACTCTAGCCTCTGTTGTGCAAACAATAATTCTTAATAACCATACAGATTTCTTTTCTCTAGTTTTATCATTCCAATGTATTTCCACCCACAGTTTAAAATAGTACTAACCTATTGACTAAGCAGAGACAGTGGATCAGTAATTGGGATATAGAAACTGTGCCCTCCCTAAGGTCTGCCAGAGATAAGCAGGTTATTGATACTGTTAGAATCCAGCTTCCAATGGGACCTGTGATTATGAATTCAGTTTAAATTAGTTGCATTTTCATGTTGGATATTTGTACTTGATTCAGTCAGTACATCATGCAATCTGCATTCATAATCAATTTAATCCTTTTAATTTGCGTTTTTATTATTGTTCCGAAAGCAATCACCGTGTAGTAAGACTGTCTATATAAAACTAACTGCAGAGAACTACAGAATTATGTAAATATTAATCCACTGTTTGTGATTGTGATACACTTGCTTTTGCTGTTAGCTGGATTTTAAATTGCTGTCAGCTTATCCTTTGCAGGTAGGACAGTAGATTGGTTCTGTGTTATATATGATTCTCCATGCTGGGGACTGATATTGTTGCTGGTTTTATCAAACATCCTACGTTTGGCTGAGTTCATTGTAGTTCCATAATCATCATCACTGGCTGACACACGTTGGCCTGGATACGGCCCTCCCAGTTACCAATGACAACCAGTAGGAAGCAAACGGCTTAGAAATCTAACACATTTCCAAGTCTCACATAAGTTACATTTTATTCATAAATTGGCCCCATGTCTAAATCCACTCTGGACAATTCATATTTGGTGAGTTAATCTAATTGCTTTCTCTATTTCTCTATTCTATGTACTCCCAGATTTCCAAATCATGACATCAAATGAATACATAAGATCTCAAACCAAAATGGAAAAGAGAGACGGGGAAAATCCCGACATGCATCACTGTTTATCTAAATGTTCTAATCATGTAAGTGATCAGATCATGAAGGCCTGTCACCATACTCCTCAGTCACCCTTCATAAACCCTTTACCCTGCCTCTTCACTGTTCACAAATGTGGGAAGACATCAAGCATGAGCAGATTTCTACACATGGAAATTAAACCCGCCCAGCTCAGGGATCAATGATCGTAATGATTGATGGATCTCTCATGAAGATGAATGAACAGCTTCCTAGGTGGGCTGAGACTCAACCCCTTTCACCTGGGTCACCCTTGACAACCAGACCAGCAAAGATAAGCAAAGTCACCTTGCTTCCAAGATACTCATATCTGATACAATCTGAAACATTACAGTACATGGTCACATTATAACACATTAGAGCCAATGTTCGGTTCTTCCTACATGTTTGAAAAAATAGTTTTGTAGTTCTTAACATATATTTCTGCTTTTATGTCACATCTTACTAAAGTGTTTGATGGAAAATACTGTATGTTCAGCATACACTCAGCTCCAGTAGAGGTTGCTTACCGGCCCTTGAGATGTAAAGGATCTGGGTTGACGTTAACACTGATTTCACCCTCCGGATGAGTCTGCTCGTCCAGGGTTGCTGCTAAGCTGGGATGAGCAAACTCAACTCCACTCATGGAAGAAAATAGATGAGGAATTCTCTGCTCTCTACACTCCTTAGATATCTAAATAGATGAATCTGCTGTGATCTAATACTTTAAATGAAATAAGTTTGCAAAAAACAAACACCAGAAAAATAATTTGTGTGCTTTGTCTTCAGTCGTCATCATTTGGCATCAGTTGTAATAGTGTAGAGAGCTTCATCTTGAAAACTTATTGGAAGAAAAAAAAAACCTCCCTCATTTAATAAACTTTAATCTTCATTTTTCAACCCTCAGTGCTCTGCCAAGCTCTCATATCCTGGACAAATCTTTCACAAATGAGACTGAAAACCTCGTAAAACAGGTTATGAGTGTTATTATCTAGAAATAAATGTCATGAGTGGGTGAAGGGAGCTGGAGAACAAGGAGGGAGAAATAGCCTCTATTCAGCTGTAGAAGATTTGCAGTTTGGTTCTCAGTGACTTTACCTCATACCTTTCACTGTGAATACTGAAACAGAGTCTCCTCAGTAATTGATGTGACATGAATTATACCTCACAGAATTCCTCTGAGTTCAAAGCATCCTCCTTGGTATAATCACCCCCCCACCCCCACCCCACCCCCTTCATTTCAAATGCACACTGACACAACAAACAGCTCTTCGCCCAGCTCAGTCCTTTATCATGAGACTATTCTCACACTGAAAGATGCTCATCCCAGTGAACTGACAGACCTTTTTCTGCCTTTCTTTGCCGTTCCCCGCTGAGAATAAATACAATTATCTCATAATGGGATCCACTTTGATAGAAGCAGTTCTCTGTCATTCTGTTGGAGGTGCCAGATTGTTGGATGAGAAACTCCAGGTTAAGTGCTTTCTTTTATCACCGCTTCTTTTTATATGCAAATATCCCCCCCTCCCGCCCATATATTTACTGTTGCAGGTATTCAGACAGGAACTCAGAGCCATGCCAGCCAACAAGAGCAGCCCAGCCAATCACACACCAACACAAGAGCAGCCCAGCCAATCACACACCACCACACCAGCAGCCTAGCCAATCACACACCAACACAAGATCAGCCCAGCCAATCACACACCAACACAAGAGCAGCCCAGCCAATCACACACCAACACAAGAGCAGCCCAGCCAATCACACACCAACACAAGATCAGCCTAGCCAATCACACACCAACACAAGATCAGCCTAGCCAATCACACACCAACACACAAGCTGAAGAATATTCCATTTAGAATTCAAACAGTAGCTTTGATCTTGTGCTTGTCAGGCACATTCCAGTCATGTTACTCTGCATCCACATGCTTGAGAGGAAGCAAATGTTCCAATGGGTTTGTTACAAACCAACGTCCTGAAGTGTAAAGTTATTAATGTGTAGGAATGAGACAGTGTTCCACATTAGTGGCCTGCTAACCTAACGCAGGCAGAGAAACAATGAGCTCTATTATGTGTCTAACTAATAGGCTGAGATAACTACAGGGTCTCTCTTTTGAAGTTAACTATCATCATGTTAGTTATCATCTAGGTCTCTTAATTCACCGACAGGGACAGGATCATCTGGTCAGAACAAAAACAAAGATGGCCGAGATAGCATCTCTGCAGGCTGCCTGCATTGTCATCGATGGTCTATTAAAAGAACTGGTCCATGTAGGCGAATACAGAGAGCTTAGTAGCTGCTGGTCAGCTCAGTTAATTAAAGTCAAAGATAGTACAAATCGGTTCACCCCCCCCCCCCCCCAGTCTGTTGGGTGTGGGCTTACACAAAGTTGAAACACCTCCCCTTCACTGGGAGATATCTCAAACTCTAATTGACACCTCTTAATGCTCCGGACCCTGGATTTGTCTGGATTACAGTTTGAGAGGAGCAGCGACTCGTGTTCGGCAACTGGATAAAATCTGTAGATCGTTGGTCTGGGTGAGAGAGGGAGAGAAGGAGGGTCACCTGCATATCTAACCATGTGTTTAAGTGTGAGTTCTGTCTCAGATCTGATAGAGGGGTTACCTGGCCAGTGTAGAAGTGCTTGGCAGTAACCCATAATACACCCCATAATACACCCCATAATACACCCTCCTTCACACAGACAAGATAACACAGAACAACATGAACAAGTGGTCAATCTGGACTGGTAGGTCAGTATTAAATGACCCATTAAGGAAAATGTTTTGATTTAGTCAGGTTGACCCCAAAAAAAATCATGGCATTTAAATGACTTCTCAGTCACAAGCAATCTAATAAAATGTTACAATTTTAACCATACACAAAGTGATGGATAGAAACGAAAAATTAACAAGCGCACACATACATACACACACATACACACACTCACATACACACACACACACACATTCACCCACTAGGCACTGATATACTATGTTTCCTTCAGTCAGTCAGTTACTCTTCCATGATCATGTCACCTTGACCTGTCTGTACAACATAACCTGACACATGTCAGGTGTGTGAGCCCTCTGCTCCCTGTCACCACGTCCCTCTGGAGGGGGCAGGGTGGGGGGGCGTGTGGGGGGGGCAGGGTGGGGGGACGGTGTGGGGGGGCAGGGTGGGGGGACAGGGTGGGGGGGCGGTGTGGGGGGGGCAGGGTGGGGGGACAGGGTGGGGGGGCGGTGTGGGGGGGGCAGGGTGGGGGGACAGGGTGGGGGGGCGGTGTGGGGGGACAGGGTGGGGGGGCGGTGTGGGGGGGCAGGGTGGGGGAGCGGTGTGGGGGGGCGGTGTGGGGGGACAGGGTGGGGGGGCAGGGTGGGGGGGCAGGGTGGGGGGGTGGTGTGGGGGGACAGGGTGGGGGGGCGGTGTGGGGGGACAGGGTGGGGGGGCGGTGTAGGGGGGTGGTGTGGGGGGACAGGGTGGGGGGGCAGGGTGGGGGGGCAGGGTGGGGGGGCAGGGTGGGGGGGCAGGGTGGGGGGTGGTGTGGGGGGACAGGGTGGGGGGGCGGTGTGGGGGGGCGGTGTGGGGGGGCGGTGTGGGGGGACAGGGTGGGGGGGCAGGGTGGGGGGGCAGGGTGGGGGGTGGTGTGGGGGGACAGGGTGGGGGGGCGGTGTGGGGGGGCGGTGTGGGGGAGCAGTGTGGGGGGGCGGTGTGGGGGAGCCCTGCCTGTCTCGACATCAGGACTTTAGCAACATGCTTTCAAACTGAACACCACCATTACAGAAGCTGCTCCTCTGATACACCTGCCTACAATACCATGCTGTCACTCATTTAAATACAATGCTGCTTTTTTAGGAAAAATAAAACCTTCAAATAAAACAGGCACACTGGTGATTATACTGCACACTGGTGGAACATGATATTATTCTCAGAGAAAGACACTTGTCATGAAAACACCAAGTGAGTAATAAAGCCAGGGTGTTAGTTTAGCTGCTGTTCAAGCACAGCCTTTGTCTTGGTGTGAGGATATTCACCATCATTACACTGCCAACCAATGGCTGAGCCAAATTACTGAAAGCTGATGTCCAATTGTGCTCAGTTGGCTAAGCAATCATACGATGACAATATGATGGCACCTGCTCATGTTGAAAAGGCATCATTATTATGAAAATGAGACCATCGGTACAAAATGCCAGGAATATGACAACAGACCAGGGAGTCAGGTGGCTGAGCGGTGAGGGTGTCGGACTAGTAATCAGAAGGTTCCTGGTTCGAATCCCAGCAAAGCTGACAGCGTTGTTGTCCTTGGGAAAGGCTTATGGAAATAAAAGATAGAATACATTTGGACAAAGCTGTCTGACAAAATGCATTTTTCTACACATAAAACATTCATGTAATGGATCACTTATCGAAATACAAGGAAACCAGGCCAGCAGGATATCATTTCCATGAAGATATACATCTCATAAGCTACAGCAGCAGCAGAATATGGAGCAAGAAAGAAGCCATAATGTATCTAAAATAACCCAGTAAAGGGAGAGTGGATTTCAGTGATGTTCGTTATGGTTATTTGGCTCATGCAGCACTTTGGATTGCAAAACAGCTCTTGCTCAAACATACATCAGTGCATTGGGTTTTTTCATCATATTACTTTTGACTGCCTTTTTTCTATGCTTAACTCCCCATCCATATTCAAACTACATCGTCCAAGAACACGTTATATCATCAGCTATCATATAACTATATGGTTACTGGGGAATAGTTACATCAACGTTAAATCAAACACCCAACTATACTGTGTCATCCGTTCAAACTAGAATATCAATTTAGAGTTGCTGAAATTGAAAGTTACTGTGGGTTATTTGAGTATTTTACTTCATGCATAGTTGGTCCAACTGTTTCCCACAATCCCCGTAGGCAAGACATACATGCCTACTGACTTTAGTGTGAACAGGAAACAGGAAGACACAAAGGAAGTGACACACAGATGTTTACACAAGGCATCCTCCAGGATGCTGGAACCATGACTCACATTATAACCCAAACAGGGGCAAATCTATGACTGTATCCAAAGTGTCTCTAAGGCGACGGGTTTCCCAGATAAGCATGTTTCATTGTGACAGCTCTGTCTCCAGGTCATTCCACAGACTGCCTCCTAATGATCAGAGAGATTTCCTTACAAGGTTTCATCTCTTCCTATTACACCATCCAGTGGTATCTACCCAACAATCATCTGTGCTGCCAGGATCTGATGCTCTCCCCTCCATTACTCAACCCTCCTGCTTCATCACAACACATAGGAAGATGAACGGGATCTACATCCCCTCTAGAAGCATGTGTTGTTCCATGTTTAATGTCTTCTAGAGGATATTCTTTACCAGGCCTTACACACAGTGTGTGTGTGTGTGTGTATGTGTGTGTGTGTGTGTGTGTGTGTGTGTGTGTGTGAGCCCTTGTAGTTTGATTGAGACATGTGACGGTAGCATTGGTTATGCTGGAACATTAGGTGGGTGTCCTTGGACTCCTCAGCTCCCTCATCACTCTTCCCTGCTTGTTGTCCCTGGGCCATGACCACCTCGGGGTGGGCTATTCTCTGGAATGGCCCCCAGCACAGTTTCATTATTTATAGTGCTGTCAATCTGACATCAGGTTACTCCACCTGTGCTATTCAGCCTGCCATAGAGAATGTCAGGAACATGCGGAGAGGGTGACAGGAAATAGAATAACCCTGACTGCATTCAGTCTTTGCTGTGCTTGTAAATTGGTTCAGGGCTGGAGTGTAAAGGTGGCTGGTGTCTTACCCAACATGAAGGGGCTTGGAAAAACAGCAACATTATCGTCGCAGAAATAATCCTTTCATAACAAATCTGAACATTATTCATACGTGAGGAGTCTTCACTGAGTTATACTTCACTAAAACAGAGGGACCGTCACATGAAAATATAGAATTCAAAGTCCAGGAACCAAGGAGCCAGTGTGAGTCGCTCAGAGTTTGATGGATGTTTCTGACCTGCCCATCAGTCAGTCAGTGTTCCTCTCTATGCCAGGCCAGAGGGCGTCTCCAGGGGAGGGGCATCATCGGTCAGCGGAGCGCCTGCTCACTGTACTACAGGGGATTGAAATGCACAGTCATATCGCCTCACATCAGCTGCCAGGAACAGAAGGAGCACAGGCAGACTCAGACAGTCAGGAGGAACTGATCTGTACACTAACACATCCTGAGAAGCTACTGTAGAATACTTTAGAGACTCATGTAAGGGTGTAGGCTCATACTACAGATGAGAATGGAAGAGAAAGCAGTCTTGGAAAATGTGAATCCCCTAGCAGGAATAACATTATAGTACTAGACAAAAACGTTGGTTCATTTATATGCCACTTATTTTTTTATTGTTTTACACTTCTGTTTCCAAGAGGAACTGTAGAACCACCGGCTTTCTCAGTTAATCAGTTATTCTACACCAATATGTTACTGCTACACTGTAATCTGTGTTAATAAGGTTATGAATGTTAAAACATGTTTTCACGAATGTTTAAAAAGTAAGTGAAGATTATCCGTTGCGCTATTGTAAAAAACATAAATCTAAATACTGTCAATATTTGATTAAACAGAAACAGGTTAAATCCATCCCAAAGATGGAAATGGAATTAGCTTAACTATTAATGAGTGATGCTTCAGAGTGTACTGTGAGTAATCATCAACTACAGTGTGTCTGTGTGTGCGTGTGTACGCGTGCCCGTGTGTGTGTGTGCACATACATGATGTGTACATACGGAAATTGCATGCGTTTAAAGAGGCATACAGTAAATAGTTTGGACCCTTTGAAAGCTTATATGCATTTAATACTGACTAGGCAGACTTGGTTATGTTATTGTGTTTATGACATCTAACCATCATGTTGTTCTGAATGATGTGCAATCATGTAAGTACAGACACAGGGGATGTGCAGGTAATCCCATCCTCTTAAACAAAAATGCATCATGTACTGAAGTTTCTGAGGGAATATCTACCTGCCCCTGGGGGGTGGGGGGGGGGTGGGGGTAAGTGGATGTTATTTGAAGTGCAGTAGAACAGTATTGCTAAAGGGCTGAAACAGGTGTTAAAGCTTTGTCCAAAACCATTTAAAGACATGATAAAGATGGACCACCTGTGTCATTCACTCTGCCAAGTATTACAACCAATGACAGGTGGCGCTGTGGCAGTGTGTTCAATTGGTGACAAGAAAAAAAGACTTAAATACAATACCTGTGAGACATTTGTTATTCATAATAAAGCCAATTAATAATGCATGAAGTGATAAAATCTAAAATGTCAGAGTGATCCAGACTAGAGCCCCCCCCGGAGTGAGACACCCCCAGCTATCAAAGATGGCCTGTTAAATAATTGATTCATACTGTATGTGACAAATTGCAACTTTGAACTCTTCAAACTCTTATGGCAGCTAAGATTAAGTCCACTGTTCTCTAACATCAGAGGGATACTTAGAGCGAAACCTTGTATGAGGTCAAAAACACTGTTAGATGGAAGGAACATGGTGGAACTAAGGGAGACTTTCAAAATACAGTAAAAACAACATATTCACAAGTAACATGTGAATTCCAGATATCCAGTTCTTTTGTCTGACGAATAAGGACTTTCTGTGGCTTTTGCTAAAACAACTACCTGTACATAGATTAGATTAGATCGTCCTTTATTTACTTTGCATCCATAAGATGTTGACTAAAATAATCATTGACATTATGACCCATATCCAAATCAGTACAATAACAAACATGTTTTTCATTAGTATGAACATATTCATTCTTAATGCCATTGAATATGTTTACCAACAAGTGCATCAGTCAACTCAGGAACACAGTCTAGACCTCACATCATTAACAAGACAATATCCTGTGTTTAATATCATTTGTATCCCATTCATCGAATTACAACAATTCAATTATTACTAACAAAAGGATCTATTGTTTTTAGAATTCATTTTTAAACCCCAGCTATTTTCAACCCAGAAAATTATTTATACCAAGCATACTTGCAATTTGTCCTGAATACATTTCAACTGATTCATTCAATTTATCATCATTTAATTTTCTACTTTATGCCAAATGACTTCTTTCATAAACCCTCACTCAGGCACTCAGCACATAGATACAGTTATTAGCCTAAATGCTGTGACATTTGTTCTCTGGGTGCACCAACTTAATCTTGTTCTCTGGATTCAACGTAACACTTAAATAACTGACTTCTCCACCCTTCTTACTAGGAGAGTCGCTCCACAAAGGCTTTAATCTGGACTGATGGCGCAGCACATTGGTTCTAAATATAGTTGCACAGTGAACGTTCTTTTCTTCATCTAGGCTGAGGGGCAAAGCGGTGGTTTACAGATCCTCGATGGTCACAGGCATAGTCAAAGAATCACTGGAGCTGAAAGTTGCTACCCACCCACCTTCAAAAAGCACCATCTTGTTCTCTCTCTCTCTCTCTCTCCCTCCCTCTCTCTCTCTCTCTCTCTCTCCCTCTCTCTCTCTCTCTCTCTCTCCCTCTCTCTCTCTCTCTCTCTCTCTCTCTCCCTCTCTCTCCCTCTCTCTCTCTCTGTCTCTCTCTCCCCTCTGTCTCTCTCCCTCTCTCTCTCTTTCTCTCTCTGTCTCTCTCTGTCTCTATCTCTGCATTTTTAGCTTCTCTTTTTGTGGTTCAAATCCTCAGGGAAAACCAGGAAAAAGCTCTCTATGCATAGTACAGTAGCTCAAGCTCAGCAACACAGTCAGAGTTGCTATTAGGAGGATTATTTGTAACATATGACTGAGGAATGTCAGTCAGTATCATAGATGTGGTCACCTGTCTTTGTCTAATAGATTTGGCACAGATTACTTCTTCTAGAAACTTTACTGCTTGATCTGGAAGTGGCCTTTATAGCTCATCTGTTATGGCTAGTGTGTGCATTGGAATCAGGGAGTCATGTGGCTGAGCGGTGAGGGAATCAGGCTGATAATGAGAAGGTGTCTGGTTCGAATCACAGCCATGCCGACATAGACACGTGTGTCCTTGGACAAGGCACTTCACCCTACTTGCCTCAGGGGGGAATGTCCCTGTACTTGCTGTTAGTTGCTTTGGACAAGAGCGTCTGATAAATGACTAACATATAAAAGTGATCTTCACTTGAAAAGAGAGGCAGAGATTTTGTGTGAATTGCTCTCTTAATTGCTCTCTTTCTCTCTCGCTATGGAGTCAGGACATTTTGGCACAAACTAAATATTGAAAGAGATTTTTGTAGGTTTGGATTTATAAAAAGATCTCAATGAGTCAATGTCAACTGACGCATTCAGACTAAGAATGTGTCGGTTCTGTTGACAAATGTCCAAAAAAACACTTGTATAAAGTCTGAACAGTATTAATGATGTTAAAGTGATCTTAAACGGTCTCTTTCAGCTCGAAAGTGACTTTCAACAAATAAAAGCGGTCGTTGGCACATCAAAATTGATTCTCTGCTGCTCTTGAATCGAGAGGATTAGCAGACACATTCAAGGCAGTTTCACAGCTTTTCTATGAAAGGCTGAGTTAGACCCACTGAAAAGTGGCTTCACTGAGCAGTTTCACTTGGCAGAGAAACCAATGCGTCTTTCCCTCCACATCTTACGGAGGTCTTAACGTCCATGTAACGAACACTCAGATGCATCTGGACACAGAAACAGGCACTTTGCCATTAAGATAGCATTCTAGTTGTGCAAACAGTACTGTGAAGATGAGCTGAAGTGAACTCTCCCTTCCTCTGGGACAAAGACACACACACAGAGGTAGAGGATGGGCGAGTGAGAGCCACAGCTCTCTTGCTAGACTGCCCCTGTGGAATACAAAGTGTGGGTGAGAAGGTTAAGCTGAACCACTGGTGCTCTTCAAGACGTCATGGCAACTGCAGTGGCAAAAAGAAACATTGCTAGATTGCGTCAATCGATACATTATCCCAACATAACACTGCCACAGCCTCCAGGCAGGATGGGGGCATGGCAACATTTTCATCACAAGCACAGTGGAAATGAAGACTGCTGGAGGTTGAAGCATAATACTGCATTTTTCAAAGAAAGTATGTTAATTATCATTCATTGTGCGGTGTTGTATGTTAACTGACTCACAAATTATATGTAAATGGGTGTCATTAACCCAAAATAGTCAGTATTTTGTATAATTCCACAGTTAAATTCTGTTAATCACTAAGGCCTATACATGAAATTGTGAATGCATATCTGGCAATGACAACTCATTAACCAATTAAAAGAAACTTTTGGGTTCAGAGGTTTACACACATGCCATCATGATGAGAATATCAAACGATTAAGTGCGCTAATTAGGTTCGCATACAATGACCCAGGGTGCTAAGACAGGGACGATTCAGTCCATACTGTAAACAGCTTTCACTGCCTCTACTGCCGACTAATGCAGAAGTGTCACCCTAGCTGCTGAAATCAGACGAACACTATCTACTGTGTGATGTAATATGAGCAGCCTTTCAAAGGTGTCTAGGATATTGATCACCATTCACCTACATTATTGCATTGCTGTCCATTTCATCTGTGGTTGGGGCCTTGGTTAATCTGCACTACACACCCGAATGCTTTCACAATAACAAGTTTCTCAGTGTCAGATCTGACACAGTAATAAGACCCCTGGTGATTCACACTTATACTGTTCTTACACTGACAAAAATGTTCTTATTATATGTCGTCTGTTCATCTTATGAAATCGCAGAAAGTTTCCTGTCAAATTTGGTACATGAGTTTGATATAACAAAACTATTTTCCTCGGAGCTTTTCAGCCACACATAATCGCCATCCTATTCACAGGTTTTTTGCTATTCTGACAATTGAAATGATGGTCGAGGCAGCAGCTGAGAGTCTAACACTTCCACACTCAAGGCATCGGTTTGAGGATCTTATCTGCAATTGCGATCTAGTGTGAGATCACAGTTTCACACTTGCTGGAGGAGAAACTTGAGAAGAACAGCTGGCCTCCGTCCAAGCAAAGCTGCCAAATCACAAAGCATCTGAACATTTTCAAACTAATCTTGAATGCCTCATCCATGGTGAACATGCATTTCAAAGCCAATCTCAACAGCAATCAATCTTCTTCTGGTTCTGTTACACCTTCTGTTGAAAAACTATCGGCTGACTAAGCAAGTAACATTTCCATTTTTCTTTCCCAGAATCCACGTGTCGGTTAGCTCATTTGGGCTGTGGCACTAGATTGAACCATCAAGATGGGGAGAGTTTGTGAGTTTGGGGGAGGGATCGGTTGCTTAGAAACTCCTTAAAAATAGCAACAGTAATCACGATAAACCTTAACATTTAAGTTCACCAAACCTATGGATTGTCAGAGCGACCCAGTTTCACTGATGTAGACTGAGCCAACAGGTTCACCTCCCAAGATGCACAGCACCCAGACAAGGATACCTCACCACAGGAGTATCATTTCAATCCATATCTAAAGTCACGGCACTTGAACCTGCATTACTGGTCCCTTCGCATATTTCAAACTCTAACCCAAACACTGAACAGGGCATCAGTCATCAGTGTTCAAAATATGCAATCAAATATCTCTTCTCCTCTAAAGTTCCCATCTCAAGTTTCTGAGTGGCCAGATTGCTTGAGTAGCCAGCTCAGAACAGTACTGGTGAAAAGCCCCTCCACTCCATCCATCTCTGAGGAGTGACAAAAATCAATGGGCCAGACACTTATCGGGCACATGTTAATAATTCATTGTACGCCCGTGGCAAGGGGTATAATTGATCAAGGGGAGATAACCTCTCGTGATAAATATTTCAGGTTGGGAGGAACAGTCATGAGAGACAACCTAGCCTCCCCCCCACCCCCACCCCCACCCCCCGCTGTCTGTACACTCAACAGAACACTGAGACTCACTGAGTCTCTACAGTCGTCAAGTGATTTTCTCCCTGTATTGTATTGATGGATCTCCCAGAGAGGATGGAGACGTTGGCTCCTGCTGTGATGATCAGAGGGTCAGAGCAGGGACACCATGGAGCCCCAGAGTGGGGAGGCATCTCAGGGCTGGAGCCCCAGAGTGGGGAGGCATCTCAGGGCTGGAGCCCCAGAGTGGGGAGGCATCTCAGGGCTGGAGCCCCAGAGTGGGGAGGCATCTCAGGACTGGAGCCCCAGAGTGGGGAGGCATCTCAGGACTGGAGCCCCAGAGTGGGGAGGCATCTCAGGACTGGAGCCCCAGAGTGGGGAGGCATCTCAGGACTGGAGCCCCAGAGTGGGGAGGCATCTCAGGGCTGGAGCCCCAGAGTGGGGAGGCATCTCAGGACTGGAGCCCCAGAGTGGGGAGGCATCTCAGGACTGGAGCCCCAGAGTGGGGAGGCATCTCAGGGCTGGAGCCCTCAGATTGTCCTGTCTGCTGGAGATCTAACCTCACATCATCAAAACAAGGCAGCTTGGCTTCTTGTCAACAGTCGGATGTGATGGTTTATTCCTATGCTGACAAATCACCATATGTTGAGATCTTGAAGTGCTACGTTAACAGACTGTCATGGATCACAGACAGCCAGGAAACTGGGTGCTGTCAGACACAGACATCTGTGATGGGAGGGTCTGTGTCTGTGGCCATGTCAGGTCGGCTTACACACGTCTGAATATACCGACTTAAAGTGAAGAAATACATACAGACACAAATGACTGTTTTATTAGTGGTGCATTAGCTCTCATTAGATTGTTTCCAGTGTGCTTAATTGTGGCCAATATGAGACGTGTCAAGTCTAATTATAGATGATGAATTGTGATTGGAGAATGTGTAAACAGCTGTGGTAGCATGAAGAGGAAAAAAAAACAAGATGTTTTCCATTAGACCTAAGATACTGCTTTTGGACTAAGGGACAAAATATAAATCTAAAAAAATAAACATGCAATATGCATGCAATACTAAGCAATATGATTACAGTAATTTATTGCGTATAGAATAACAGTATATTGCTGTATCAGCAAATCATTCATTGGTTTTTGCATTTGTTTTCATTATATTAAATATTATATTACAGTATATTATATATCTAAAATCCTATTTAATTTGTTCAGTGCAGCTGGTATACTAAATTACTAAAACATATCAATCACATTGCAACAAATTTGCAATGAATTGAGTGACTTTCTTATTTAATATCTAGATACAACACATGAAAAAAAAAAATTGGCTGCAGTATGAGAGTTGAAAAGTTTAAGGACATGTTTTGAGGAGCGCTTTTGTCAGAGGTTTTTGAATAAAGTCAAGGTTAAGGCTATGTTCACAAATGCAGATCCTTACCTATACTGAATTTCCATTGCTAAAGGCCCAGTTTCACTCAGCAAATTTCAACACAGTTAGCATAAATAGTGCTCAAGCTTTCAAGGCCCTTATAAATTAAACAAGTATAAAACAAACACCCTCATGATTAAGCACCTGAATAACCAAGGACTGAACCTATTTTCCATGTTTGTTTTATAATTACGTTGAATTAGTTATGTTTGAGCTGCTGCAACAAGACAGCACAGTGGGGTTCCAGCTACACTGACAAATCATGAACCATGGCACCGTACAAGAAACATTCTTGATTTATAATGTTTTTGCTCTGCTGAATGCATTACATTTACATGCTGTAATTTAGCAGACATTCATATCCAGAGCAACTTACAGCAAGTACAGGAAGTTCCTTTCCCAAGGATGTATATATATGTATGTTGCATGTTGGAGTCCCAAAGTCTATATGTTCATTATGAGTTCAGGCTTTCCTCATGTTTGATTTGGTTACAGAGAGAGACTGTCCTTAAATAGCCATCATTCAGTGAAGGATCAGTATCACAGATGTGAAAAACACTGGCTGTAATGCAGAAAGAGTACAGTGAGGGATCAGTATCAGAGATGTGATAACCACTGGCTGTAATGCAGAAAGAGTACAGTGAGGGATCAGTATCAGAGATGTGATAACCACTGGCTGTAATGCAGAAAGAGTACAGTGAGGGATCAGTATCAGAGATGTGATAACCACTGGCTGTAATGCAGAAAGAGTACAGTGAGGGATCAGTATCACAGATGTGATAACCACTGGCTGTAATGCAGAAAGAGTACAGTGAGGGATCAGTATCAGAGATGTGATAACCACTGGCTGTAATGCAGAAAGAGTACAGTGAGGGATCAGTATCAGAGATGTGATAACCACTGGCTGTAATGTAGAGATTTGAAAAGTAACTGGATGCCGAAACACAGACATCCAATATATTTTATGTCTTTACCATAGAAGTATAAATGAAGATAATATGAATACTTAAGAGCTTAAAGTTGCAATGGGTAATCTTATCAAATACATTCAAATATGATAAATGATGCCTCTGTTATTGTCTGAATTTCTCTGGTTTCATCCAGATTGTTTGGCTGACAGTGGGTTCACAAAATGAGGTGAGGAGAAATACCTGCTTTGCCAAACAGCTATTGGTTGGACCAGGATTGTTAGAAGATAATTGGCTGGATAATGAGCCACTCCAAAACAAATGACGCTCCTCTGGCACTGAATGTGTCTGCTGTTAAACCACTCTGAGTTCATCAGTTTACACAACATTTATATAAAAGGGACAGAAACCTTTTCGGTTTTTAAAGAAATGATCTATTTTCCCTTTTAGGGTTAGGTTTGTATATAAAAAATTGCACAAAAAAGGTGGTTGCTTTGCTAGGAATTAACTTAAAGTTATTTGTATACATCACAGCTTACAACCCTCTGTCTTATTCCTCTATGACTGTACAGTGCTGACTTAATACTTGATATAACTGTTGAAATGTATTATTTTACAGACGTATCACTTGCACATGGATTCACAACTTCTGAGTCATAAAACAGGATATAAAGGTGAAGCCACAGCCTGCTTTCAAATACCACTGAATTAATTGCATATATATTCCGAGTTCTGAGGTTGACGACCAGATTGTCATCAAGGTACCGACTGTCCACTGCTGACTGACCATCTGCTGGGAGAGAGCACATTCATCTTAATGTGCCTCCTTTATACTTCCTCTGCTCAATTCAACTCAGTCGTATCTGGAACTCTGAGCAAATAGTTTTATGATGAAATATAATTGTGAGATTATAATTCAGTTGGAGGATGCATGTGGAGATTGTGAAACACCTGACCTTAACTGATGGTTAATGACAGAGCTCCCTTTTTAAGATTGAATTATGACTTTGCCATTTGTGTCTCAGATCCCATTTGCTGGAGCCATGGGCCATATATATTAATGGAGAATTTTAATTAAATATTTCCAAGTTGAAACTTTCTAAAGACTTTTAAATTACTTTCATCCCAATATAATGCAGAGACAACCAGATGAATTTCTTTCCAGTTCTGTAGGATCATTAAGTTGGTATCTTTCCATGTCTGTCCAAACTAGAATCACCATACATACAGTTCAGTCAAGACTCTCAAGTATGGATACAACCGTTTATTGCAATTGAATAACTTTGACTTGAGTTTATCTATCCAAGAGAAAACTCTGTCTTGGAAGAACCACAATAACAAAAGCACAGCCAATAATAAGGCAGAGAGCAGAGGACATAAATCACCCTGTTGGATAAGAAATCAAATCAGCCTTGTGTGTAGCTTTTTACACAAGCAACATCACAAGGTTTCACAGAGGCTCATAGAGCTGCACCATCAGGCTCGAGTCAGACTGATGATGTGACATTCAGCCAGAATCCTCTTTCTGAACCAGCTTTGCTCATTTAGCAACTGTACTGACAATGCCAATAAACCAAACTGGTGGCAGGAACATTTTTAGGTAAGGTTTAGAAATGTATAGGTCAAACAATGAAGAATGTAAAAAAGGTGATACCTCAGCTTTTTAGAAGGTGAAGATTTTCGAGTTCTTGGTGTAACCACACAAAAAAGGGTTTTACCTCGTCACCTTGTTACCTCGTCACCTTGTCTCCTTGTCTCACTACATCATTTACAAAGTCAATGCAAATATACTCTTTCAGACTCTGAATCATCCTCTGGAAATGTCACATTTTCATCCAGTCCCACTGAAATTTCAGAGCAATGGTAATGCTGCAGAACCTCAGACAGGGCTGCTGCAGGCAACAATCAGGCTGCCTACTTTGTATGCTGTCGCTGAGGTCCTGAACAGCACCTCACACTGACACCACCTCAGTGGATCACTCCCAGACAGACGGCAGCATCTTTTGACGGAGTATCATTTCAAGGCTGTGCAGAGCTGTGGCTATATCTCCCACTTCCAGAGACTGGCTCAGATCGTCTACTGGGTCAGGATAGGTCTGTGATTGGATAAGTGGTCTAAAACATGATCAACTGTCTCTTTTTACCAATAGTGCCTTGCAGCAAAACTGAGGAACTGTAAGACTGTCAGCCTGTGATAAAGATGCCCCATAAAGACTCTCACAGTGTAATTAATCTTGTGAGTGAGAGGGGGAGGGTGGGGGGGATTCACAAGGATGTTTAAGTTGCAAGTGGGAATCCACTGAGTTCTGATCTGAAATTTCATACAATGGCAATACCCTTTCAAAATGTTTTATCAGACTTTTTTCAACAATTCTATTTAAATGTATTACTGGACCACTCTCAAGAATAAACTTTGATTTAGAGCAGGGATGGGCAATCCTGGTCCTCGGGGGGCCACTATCCTGAAGGTTTTATGCTCCAACACCCCTGATCCAAACAAATGGGTCATTATCAAGCTCTGTGGAAGCCTGGTAATTAGAATCAGGTGTACTAGAGCAGGGAAACATCTTAAACCTTCAGGACAGTGGCCCTCAAGGACCAGGATTGGACACCCCTGTTTTAGTGGATTGTCAAATGTAGGATGAGAACTTACTTTTTGAGAGTATTGATTAAATAACAGAGTACGTCACATAGGACACTCAGAATCAACACAGCTTCCTTACTGGAGAGTTTCTCAGCCATCTAACAAGCCTCCCAGATTCTCCCAGTTCCCCCTGAAGTGTAGCTCCCTCACCTCTCTCTGAACCCTTTGGTTCAATTGGTCATTCTCACAAAAGCAACCAGCCCTCTTTGTGTTAAAAGTGCACATTTCTGTTCATGTCGTATCATTGGAGGTCCCCAAAGTCTTTAATACCACTAAAGCCTCTGTCCAGGTCACGATGGTCCTCTTCACACTCGGCTGGGGGACTAACTGGTCACCTCAAAGTGTTTTTCAGTTTCTTTATCGACAGTTGGCCTTGGACTGTTGGTACCACAAAGCATCAGTAAAGAGGCTTTTAACAGGAGAGTGCTCACTGTAACTCTCTGTGGTGTTCTGTCTAAACTCAACATAGCTCTGTTCTGCAGCCTGAACTGTCTGGGAACCAAAGAAAATACTGAAAGACAACATTTTACATCATCTTATATTACGTAAACTCATAGTAATATTCATGTGTAACCTTAACGTACACAGTGTCACCTACTCTGCCTCTGTGTATTGCATAGAATAGGTACAAATGGGAGAGCTGTGTTAAAGGTATTATTCATGAGTGGTGATGGAAACTCCTCCTTCAGAGAATTTTTGTTAATGAAAATATTTAATAAACCACTGATTAAATATAGCATCGCCTTTCAGAAAGTATGAGATCAGACTTCTGTACAGACTCTTAATCTATGGGAGGGAGGTGGATTATGTACAGTCCAGCCTTTATTATGTTTGGGCCTTGTGTCTCGTCTATGTGGATTGTCGGTTATCACTCTACAGTTAATTAGGGAAGACTTTGTAGATCATTCATAATTATTTGCCACTAATCAGACGCTCTCTTATTGTTCATAGTATTGGTTTTTGTTAGGTCGGAGGATCAAGAATTTGTTGAAATCTTACCTCTGAGTTCAATACAAATTTTTGAGGAAAATAACCCACATTTGCTTATTTATAATAAATATTCAAATAAATCATTTGTATCTGAAAGGTAATGGTTCCACGCCACAGACTCCTTGTTCCATCACCAAGATAGGTTTGATGGTTCTATCAAGGCACCTTCTCCTGCATGGTTCTAAGGATACAGAAGCTGCTAACTCAACCACATACATTAGCTGAGGTCCATTAATCCTGATGGATTTACGGGCATATGTCACTGCTGTGATGTGCCCTTTATTTGACCATTAATCAAATACAGTATGATGGTCGTTATTTTTAACAGCTTATTAAGGAAGATCTGAAACAGCCTTTCTACTGAACCTGCCTTGGGTTTTTTTAATACTTACTTTACTACGGGGGTCAGATGGCTCAATGGTTAAGGCGTTGGCCTCATGATCGGAAGGTTGTGGGATCGAGCCCCGGCTGTGGCTATATGACGTTGTGTCCTTGGACAAGGCACTTCACCCTACTTGCCTCAGGGAAAACGTCCCTGTACTTACTGTGAGATGCTTTGGATAAAAGCGTCTGCTAAATGAGTAAATGTAAACGTAATACTTGGACACAGGCATGCAAATCATAAAATGAAAAACAGAACATGGCAAAACAGGATATTATAAAAAATATTTAACTTACTTTCCTTAGAACGTAATCTCACATTTACAAGAATTCCCCCCAGGTTTAGGTATGGCGGTATAACTAGTGCAGTACAGTATGTAGAACTAAAATCATTGACAGTTTGTGTGTACATGTGTAAAACAAATGCTTTATCCTCTTAGCTGCAGCCATTAACAGCTCGTGGTCTGAGGAGATTCTCCTGGACACTCCAGAGAGTCTGGCCTGTGGAGCTCTCACCATGACTACTGGATGAAAGATGTGTTTTGATGAGGGGCTTTAAGGGAAGTGAATGAGGCAAGATGGAGCGCATGCCTCTGGCTATAGAGGCCTAGAAATGCTTTAAAGGGGATTCCACATTAGCCTTTATGAGCTGTATGCCTCTTTATATGTTTCACAGTGTAGTTTCAGTACATGTTTCATTCACAAGCTCTCACGTCTTGGTGTCTCTGGATAAGCAGACGCACTCTTGGCTTTATGGGCCTCCCATGACCCTCTATTGAACTGTAACTGTAGCGGCCATGTGCATCTGAAACCCTAAGAGACCACAGTATAAATTACAATCATCTAAAAATATCTGTGCCTTCTATCAATAGCTACCTTAGATAAAGTCCCTGATTCATCTTTAGTTGAAACAGAAGCAGTGTTCAAAGCCGAGCCTCAGGCTACACATGCTCCTGAAGGAACACAGAATTAGCTTCTTCCGCTAACCTTTGATAAAGTGACACATGATAAAGTCTTCACATCATATTGTGTATATATATATTTATGTATATATATCACATATCATCATTTATTTTTGCATGTAGAAATGGCATCTAAAGGGATGCTATTTTTACAACCTGATATTGGTGACAAATTGCATCATTAACTGTTACTTCTTCAGAATCCGTTTTTTATTCGCCATGTAAGTTGCAAAAACACAGAATTTACTTTGGCAGGACGGAGCAAACGAAGAACATATATGCGACTAAAGGTAAATAAAGGTTCAAAATAAAAAGTAGGCAATAAATATACATGGATATGAGTATATAAAAACGATAAAACATATATGGGTGTGAATGGATATATACTACGGGGGGTGGGGGGGGGGGGGGAGTATGTACACAGTAGTGCCAGTGGATCAAAGTGATCAAGTATCAAAGTGGCTGAACTGTTACTACTGAAGATTTGAAAGTATACTTTGGCACATAGCTTCGTATTTCTTTGCAGAAGAATATACAGATTTAAATGCAGCCATTGTAGGTTTAAATGTGCTTGCCAGAGACTTGCCTTTTGATGTTATGTGCTCGTAATTGTCTTGGAGATGAAGCTTTTATAGAAAATGCTATAGAAATGGTTGATACAGAATTCCCATAATCACTTCTATCCACCCACAGATGGACTGAGATGGGTGTCGAGTGTTTGGTCCTCTGCCTGGTCTTGATAACGTCATAAATGTTTCTCTGTGAATGCAGACCTCCTCTTACAACATTCCAGTAACAGGTCTCAAAGAGGTCAATTAACCATAATGATACAATAATGTGGTTTACTCCCAACCTAATTGGATTTCCGTAAGCCAATGGGCTCTCAGATGTCCCATATAAGAGGATGAACTATGCATATGATTTACTGAGATTCCCCTTCATTCTTGGAGCTGGAGGAAAAACAGACTCTCTGACAGGAAAGGCAGTGGCAGGCAAGCATCAAAGACCCAACTGTTTGCATTTTAAGTCTCCATCATCTCTCATTCCGGTTATTGAAAATGTTCACAAATCCCCAATCCACCACACTTCCTCAGCTCTGTGATATCGAAAGACATGCCTTATTATTTTTTTTGCTGACACTCATTACTGACAGGGAGCTGCACTGAAATACTGAGGATAGAGTAATGTGGAGGTGGGATAAACACAAGATATTAATAGTCTCCTTAAGGCAAAACATGAGGTTAGTTCCATTTCTTGAGTAAAGTTTTGTTTCCTACCGACCCTGAGTAGCTAGGACACACAGCTAGACTGATGACCTTTGGCTGTGTTTCCTAGCTCCTTGAACCCTGTTTCCTAGCTCCTTGAACCCTGTTTCCTAGCTCCTTGAACCCTGTTTCCTAACTCCTTCAACACTGTAAACTTGCCCAAACTAAGCTAAATAGTGTCAAACCAGAGCAGCAACTCAACAAGGTCAGGTGACGAGACAACATCATGACACAGTTTCGCTGGTTAGATTCTAATGAATGATGAGGTGGACTAGAAAGGGACATTAATGCAAATTCGATTGGCTGAAATATTACACACTCACAAATTTAAGTGGCCTTTGAGGTCGATTGAGCGTTTGCTGAGCTGAAGCGTGGCTGGGCTCCATATTTCACAGGCCAGTCCACCGTCGACAGAGCAGGACGTTTCATTCAGGGAAGATGTCGCACGCTCAGGGGGTCTTTGCAAATGGCTGTAGTGTGTTAATCAAACTTCACAGGGATGCTACTTGTCAGATGTGGTGACCTCTGTGTTAGTGGCTCTGGGACGACTCCAAATACAAAAACATGAGTCCAGATTAGCGTGAAGCCAAAGATATCCCACGTAAGGAATACAGTGTATATATGAGAGAACTATGGTTCTGACAGAGTAGAGGAGAGAATAGGTTCATTTGCAATTGGAAATGTAACATGAGTGTTGAAGGATAGGCAGACAGTTGATGCTTTCATGTATTTTCCATGTTCCTAGTTTCTTCCCTGTGATGCACGTCTGCATTTTAGATCAGCTGTCATCTAATGACGGCTATGAAGAAATCAAAGAAAGATCCCACCTTGCCCGACGAGGGAAATTGCAATCGCTGCAAAACCTTCAACTTTGGAAGTTGGAGAAGTTGCAAGTACAGAAGTACTAACTTTAAACATGTGACGTTCTTTGTGTACTGATGTAGTTCTTTAGTGTTTTGGGTAACTATATCCCTATAGAGAGAGAGAGAGAGAGAGAGCTATTCAGCAGAATCTGATCCCACCTGGTTTAATTGCACAGTTGAACAACTCTCAATGTCTGATCACCAGGAATTGTGTGATCCGTCTACGATGTTTCCTTATTCAGTCCAACTCCCTGAACCATGACAAACACAGCAGATCCACTATCAGACCACCTGACCCTCTGGCAGGTGGCAGGGGAAACAAATTACTCTCTCAAATTGACAAGTTTAACTCTCAATTGGAACATGTCAGATACAGCCAGCATTTCAGAAGCATTTCAGTTGTTACTGTACATTATTATTCCTGCCTCTTGGTGACTGAGTACTTCAAGTGCTTGAAAACATGCAGTTAGGAAATGTTGAGTACATAGGACAAGCGGTACACTTGGATATTAATTGGACTTTCATTCAAGGAAAATACAAATAACACACTTCTTCGCTAACCCCTGAAAGCGATCAGGGCTGTAGGAGTAAAATTAGAAGTGGGTAAACTATTAATTTTATTATCC
Source organism: Neosalanx taihuensis (assembly GCA_030340665.1). Lineage (NCBI taxonomy): Eukaryota > Metazoa > Chordata > Actinopteri > Osmeriformes > Salangidae > Neosalanx > Neosalanx taihuensis. The sequence goes on along the minus strand of CM059300.1, from coordinate 14,813,813 downwards.
ATTTATTTATTATTACGTTTCATTAGGCCTATTCGGATGGAACTGGGAAGGTTGGCTTGCTGCATCATCGTTTATGAAAACACGTCATTAATAGGATGTTTTGATGTAATGTTGAGCGAACAATAACAACGTTTTAAAAAGTGAACTGGTCTTACTTTATACTTGAGGCCTTTTGCGGAGTGAGATCATCCGATGTTTTCTTCGAAAAACGGATGGTATCCCTGGATAATGGATCCGTGTGTGTTCACATCCTGATCATGATCAGTGTCGCTGCACCAGCTGCAGGATTGATTAGAGGGTCACAGGTCAAACTGAGCAGATGAAATAAACTACAGAGAAATTTCTTCAACAATATAACGTTTAGTTTTCAGCGTTACTCTCCACATTACTTAAGATGGTAGCATTATCAGAATCTCATCCGAATTTGTAATTATTCCACTTAATGTAATTTGCACTGCTTTTGTGCTAAAAAATTGTTCCTCTGTAAGTTGTCCCTGAGTGCAGAGAAGTATAGGAAATACAATTTATTATTATTATTATTATTATTATTATTATTATTATTATTAATAATGTTGATCTCTATTTGCATACAGGATCTAATTAGTGCCTCTTGCCCTGGTTTGCTAATCAAGAAACAAGCATCGTGATGTGTTGAGCAGAAAGCCTGATTACTGAGGCTCATTTAGGATTTCTTGTGTTTGTTCAATGTATCCAATTAACTCAGCCACTTCAGGCATAAAGAACCCGCTAATAACGTCATTTTTTCCGGTTGACATGTAAATGCTCAACTTTACTCACTTTGACAGTCAACACAAATTAAATATTTCTTCATTTTAATCGTAATTTGAACCAAGCCTTGATAATACGTGTTTGAGTAATCACCTGGAATAAAACTACATACATTAGTTCATTCCTCTTGTTATGGATAAAGGCAGAGATTTGAGTCCCTTTTATACAACTGCAGGCAAATTAGGTTATTTAGAACCAATGCTTAATGAGGAGGACTTAAATGCTTACTATTCCATGAACTTATGCAGCCTCCTTATAACTGAATGACATCTAACAACCAACAAAAAGTTCTTCTTTCTTTCTTTTTCATAAGGAGAATGTAATAAATGGTCTGTGTGTAGCTTGGCAGAATTCAATTCATCTGATGTATGAATATCAATGGGTTTGCTATAAGGTAATGAACAGGCAAGCTAAATGGTTGGTTAAACCGAAATTATTAAAGACTAATTTACCCATTTGTTACAGTGCTGCTTGCCTCTGTTTCACTGTCAGATATTGTGCTAGTTCAGCATTCGGGCAATTAA